>JANDJZ010000116.1:0-78788 GCA_027943245.1 Acanthamoeba sp. SK_2022b | reverse complement strand
GTGAAGGTGGTGCTGGCAGTGGTGACGCTGGCGAGTGCCCAGCAGTTGCCCATCCCTAAGCGGCCGTCGGGCATGCACAGAGGCAACCCCGCTGCGCCCATCCACCTCACCGAATTCGCCGACTACCAGTGTCCCGACTGTGGCGGTACAGTGCGCAACAGTGCAACACAGCAACGCAGTCTCACACGCGCACTCTCGACTTCTCTCATATTCGATCGACCACGCATTGATGGTGTTGTTCTTGTTGCGCAGTGTCGTATCCGGTCGTGGAGAAGGTGTTGCAGCACTACGGGCCGGACAAGATCTACTACACCCTCCACGTCTTCCCTCTGTGGCTCCACCGCCAGGCGTTCATCCTCGCCGAGGCCGCGGGCGTAGTCGCCCTCCACGCCCCTCACCGTACTGCTGCCCGCCCAAGCACGCCACACACACACACACACACACACAACGCGCTTTTAATTCGGCCAATTGAATGTGGGCAGGCTACTGGGACGCGGCGCAGTACCTGTTCGCCAATCAGGCCCAGTTCTACAACAGTGTCTACAGAAACAAGACCGCCAACGACCTGTACCCCTCTCCGTTTCTCTCGAGCGCACACACATGCAATCGCACACAGAAGCAACTCACGCGCGCGCGCACACGGGCAGGTTTGCCCAGTTGGCCGACTGGATGCCCAAGTTTGGCGTCAGCTCGGACACCTTCTACAAGCAGGTCGAGAGGTATATTACCCACTACTACATGAGGTTGTGGCCTCAACCAAACACCATACTGACTCGTGCACTGCCCGGGGGGTGTTGCCGTGCGACCGCAGCGACGCCGTGTTTGCGCACGTGGACGCCGACATCCACCAAGCGCTGATCCACCAGGTCTACGGCACGCCCACGTTCGTCATCAACGGCTTCAAGGCCGAGAACCTCGACCAGACCACCACCTTTGCCCAGTGGGTCGCCTATCTCGACGCCCTCCTCAAGCCCGCCCAACAGAGCGCCGTTTGATCCTTCTGCGGGTCATTGGCCTTACATGTTATAAGTACTTGGACTACTTTGCTTTATGTCCCAGACATGTCCAAAATTATCTTTTCCTTATAAGGACTTATCCTTTTTTGTTGGAGCTTCTGTGGGAGAAGGACTGGTTTTCTTCTCCCGTATACGCAACTCGTCCACCTTACCCCGTCCACATGTCGCGCGTTCCTGCTACGTCTTTCATCTCCTCGCTCCTGCTTTCCCTGAGCGTGCTCTGTGTTCTGCTGGTCGCCTCGGCGAGGTCAGAGCCTGTGGCTTTCGACGCAGTTCGCGGTGCTGCAGGCCTCAACTCGTGCGAGATCTGTGAGATCGGTGCGGCCTGCCGCCCTTTCCCTTGCCATTAGTCATGCTCCCCCCCCACCTCACTGCGTTCAATGCTAACGTCTGAGCTTGTTAACCGGATGATGCTGTTAGTGGTGAACAATATTTACTATGTGGAGCAGAGCTACAACGCCAGCCTCCAGGAGGTGATAGCTGTTGTTGACAACCTCTGCCTCCTCATTGGCGGCGGCATCATCGGCAAGGAGGTTCGGTTGCGCCTCCTCACCCCGTCTTGTCTGTAGAAAGACCTGACGCGAGTGCAACTGCGCCACAACAAACAGTGTGAGTTCTTGTTGGGCTCGATCAACGACATCATCCAGTGGCTCGCCGACGCCGTCACCCCGACCCACATCTGCCAGAGGCTCAACTTATGCCCCGAGAGCAGCACCTCCCTCGTCAAGGAGCTTGGCCAGCTCAAGGCACTCGCCGACGCCATCTACCGCAAGACTCACTGACGGTAACATATATCGCGTAGAAGAAGAGCTCGACCAGCCCATGAACGCAACCCACCACCCGCAACCAGTGATTGGTTGGACACGAGTGTCTTTTCTGTTTTAGACCAAAAACAGCATCATCACCTTCATCAACCCTCCTCTTCCTCTCCAAACGACAGGATTCGCTTGTTGGCCACCCGCGACGACGCCGGCGCTCGAACTCGCGGCTGCTCTGGCCTTTTGGACGTTGTTGATGTTGACGTTGACGATGTGGAGGTGGATGTAGTGGAGGTTGCCCTCTTCTTGTCGCCTTCCGCTGTCTCGGCCGCGCCTCGTCGGCGATCGCCGCTGTCATCGGTCGGCTTCTTGGAGGCCACGTCGGCCGCCTCGGCGCCGTCGACCTTGGCCTTCTTCTTCTGCGGGGCGCGGTAGCTGTGGCGGCCGGTGGCCTCGTCGCGCCGGTCGGCCTCGGCCTCCTCTTCGAGCCGCCGTCGCTTCTCGGTCTCGGCCACCTGCGCGGCCGCCTGCTTGAACGCAAACTCGACCTTCAGCCGTTCGATCTCCTTGCGCGTCTCCTCATCGAGCTGCTCCATCTCTTCTTTATGCTCCCGCTCATCTTCTTCATCTGATCGAAGGGACAGATTCGATTAAGCATTTGGTAAAAAATATATAAAATGAAAACAAATAATCTGTTGTCCCAAGAGAAGCAGTTGTAGGGCGTCTTACCATCCGAGCCACTGGCGGGCATGCCGGCAGGGCCGCCAGGGGGCGGGGCGTAGAACTGCTGCAGGAATTTGGGGGTGGGCCGTGTGTAGGTCATCGACTGGCCTCTGCCAAGTCCCCCACCTTTCTTGCCGCCTCCCCCGCCCGCCCCTCCTCCCTTACCTCGACTGAGTGATCCCAGCCCTCTTCTCTCCTTGCTCGCCATCTTCTAGATCTTGCTTTTTTTCTTTACTGCTTTCCCTTCTTGCTTTATCTTTTTTGTTTTTGTGTAAAAAAAAAACAAAAATAAAAATAAAACAAAAATTGATATTTAAAATGTGTTTGTATGTACACCTCCATGCTTCATTGTGCCTCAGTTATGAGCCTATGGGACCACAACACGTAGAGAACATATGCACTGGTGAGTGCTGGTGTGGTCACTGCACTGTAACATTCATTCAAACAGTCAAGTCGATTGGAGCCTCACCTTGAGTTTGGGCAGCTGTCCCTTCTGGGACTGGAGCAGCCTCTGGAGGGAGCTCTTGGAGGAGACCGGAATGGGCGCCGCCTTCTTGCCCGCCAACCCTATCGACACTACGCCGACGTGAAACCACACACCGCGACACGTCAGCCTCTCTCACGCGCGCGCACACAGGCGCAGGCGCATACCAGTGGAAGAGGCGAGCGACGACGCCGCGGTCTGGCTCTCCTTGCCGGAGATGGCGCTGACGCTGGTCGTGTAGAGCTTCCTCTTCTTGATCTGACTGCCACCGGTGGCGGTGGTGGCCGAGGACGCGGACTTGATGTTGACCGCGTTCTCCTTGTTGCCGTCCTGCTCCTGCGCCTTCACCTCCTTGCCGTCGTCAACGTCGTCGCGCAGGTCGCTGCTGAGCATGTCCTCGCTCGGCCGCTTCTTGCCCTTGCCCTTGCCCTTGCTCTTGCGCGCCGCCTTCTTGGCCTTCTTGCCCGTCGCCGTCGCCGTCGTGGGCTTGGCCGTGATCGACGCGTCGGTGTCGTCGCCGTCGTCCAACGGGATGGCGGTCCGCGGGAACAGGGACTTGAGCGTGCTGCCCTTCGACTTGAGCCCGCTGGCGGCCATCGTCGACGACGCGTAGCTGCTGGCGGTCGAGAGGGCCGTCGCCGCGGGCTTGTGGCCGTTGGCCTTGACGCCGGCGTCGGCGTCGTCGTGCTTGGCGGCCTTCTTGACGGGGAGCTTCTCCTCGATGAGGTCGTTGGCGTGGCGCCGCTGCTCGGGCTCCTCCTCCGCCTCGCTGTCGTCCCAGCGCCGGCTCACCCTGGTCCGCTTGGTCGAGGCCCGATGGCGCACCTCCTTCTCGCGCTCGCGTTCGGTGGCCTCGAACGTCTCGATCGACATTCGCTGCGCGTCCTGCAATTTTGCGCGCCACGCCACATCATCGACACACGCGTTGCTGATATGAGCGACCGCGAAGAAAGAACGAAAGAGAACAGGTAGAAAGAGAAGAGAAGAGGGGGAGGGCGCGCACCGCCTGCGTTCGCAGGAGGCGGATCTCCTTGTTCAGCTTGGCCTCGGTTTGGCTCTGCATCTGCTGCGCCGACTGTTGTGATCGAAACACGTGGCTCACGATCAGCAAAAGACTGTCGTCGTCATACCATGGCAGCCCACTCCGTGTGGATGTGTCATGCAGGAAATGGGGGAGAGAGCAATGACCTGGAGTTGGGCGCGGAGGGACTGGACCTCCTTCTGGAGGCTCGCTTCGTTGGCGGCGCTGTCCTCCTTGGCCTGCTGGAGCTGCTGCAGAAGCAGGCGGACCTGCTTGCTGGAGGCCGCCAGGGTGTTCTCGAGCGTCTGCACCTTCTCCTCGTACTCCCGCGCGAGAGCGCTCGCGGTCCTCCCCTCCTCCCTCTCCTGCACGTGACCAGTCAGCCATCACATTGATCAAAGAAAAAAAAAACATTAAAATATAAATAATAATAATAATAATAATGGAAATATAACAAGAGGCTCACCTTTTGCATCTGTCGGCGGAAGGCTGACTCCTCTTCGAGGATCTTCTCCAGATCGAGCACGCGCTGCTGCATCACCTTGCGCTCCTCCTGGAATGACGAAAATGAATGACAGCGACGATGAGTGACCATGACTACGAAGAGGGTGACAGTAAAGAAATCGGAGATGGGGGAGTAGTGGAGGCACGGACCTCGCGAAGGGCCAGCGTCTTCTTGAGCTTGCGCTGGAGCTTGTCGGAGAGCTTGCGCGACTGGTCGCGCTCCGTGGTCAGGCGCGCCGCCTCCATCTGCGCGGCCTTGAGCCTCTCCTTGATCTCCACCACCTCGCCCTCCACCATCGCTACGCTCCCCCGCCCCCCAATCACCAACGAAGCGAGCCGGCGTGAGTCCAATAGCGCGCCGGCGTGTGCGTGGACACCGCGCGATGCCGTACCCAATTTGACCTTGAGGTCGTGCGACATCTTCCTTCGCTTATCCAGCTTGCTCTGCAGGATCGCGTAGTCGTGCTGCTGCTCCACGAGCAGGCTCTCCTTGTTGTGGATGATCTACGCACGAAGGTGATGGTCATAACGTCAATACAGACACATGTGAGAAAACAGCGACGAGCGGCGTACGGATCCGATGTGGTCAGTGAGGGTGGCCTTCTCCTCCTTGTTGATGCGCGACAGGCTTTCGATCTGGCGGCGCAGCTCCTTGTTCTCGGCGCCGATGGACTTTTGCTGCTCGGTGATGGCCTCGTAGGCCGAGTTGCGCTCTTCAAGCCGCGCCTGTACAGTACAGCGACCCGAATCCGTGAGAGGGAGAAAGAGGGGGAGGATGTCACAGTATCAATAGACGGCGAGTATTACCTTGAGGTGATTGATCTCGGTGGTCAAACTCTGAATGTCAGACGCGCCAAACAGGTCCTTGTTCACGCTCTGAGCATTTTTTCAAAATAAAAAATGTTACAGCAAAGAATATAAATACAATTACAAAATGATAAAAAACAACACACCAAAAAAACAAAAAAAAAACAGTGGGTAGAAAGGAGAGGTACCACTTTGTTCTTGATCATCTTGGCGCGGTGGGCGTACTTGAGCGAGGTGAGGGTCTCGCGGTAGTTGGGTGTCGTGGTCTGGATGTTGATGATGAAGCACGTCTTCGAGTTTCCGCCCAGGGAGTCCTGGAGCAGTCGCGTGAGCTTGTTGTTGCGGTAGGGCACCAGCGCGCTCGCGACCTTGCTGGGCTTACTCAACACCTCCAGCACATCGCCTGCGATCACGCACATCATCAGGCACCACCTTACCTGTCATGAATGCGCGCGCGCGTGTGTACCGAGTGCGGTGAGGGAGGCGTTGATCTGTTGGGCCTCCTTCTTGTTCTGACCTTCGGCCACGGATCGCACCAAACGCTCACTACCGGCGAGGTCCACCAAGTGCAGCTTGCCCATCGTCACTGTGCCCATCGCAGGGGAATGCCGAGAATGAAAGCGTCAAGGAATGCGACGCATGACGGGGTTGTGGAATGCGGCCGACTCCGTACCAGGCGCGGACTCGGACCCCGCCGGCCGGGATTCGATGTAGAAGGTCAGGATGGCGTGAGAGCGCGAGCTCCTGTCGTTCATCTTCGTCGCCGCGCTTGAGCGCAAGCGCATCTGTTCGTGTGTGATGGGGAGGCACGGGGTAAGACCACAACGTTGCCGCACGGCGAGAGAGAGAGAGAGAGAGCCAGAGAGAGAGAAAGAGCGTACGCCTGCTTGGATGATGTCGCGGGCGTGCCTCATCGACTCCACCAGCGTGTAGAGCGAGTCCGAGCCGGCGAGGAACACTTCGCCAGTGCGCGTGTCCTCCCTGATCTCGATCTTCTTGGGCCGCCTACGTTTGAACAACGCTCGTGTATGAGTACACGACAACACGACGAGGCCACACGTTGTTGTTGAGGAGGAAAACGAAAATGTACCAGTTGGGGAGCTGCTTGTTCTTGAACGACGGGTGGTTCTCGTGATCGAGCAGGTTGTTGAAGTTGTCCAGGTGGAGCTCGACGAACGTGCACTTGACCACGAACACGGTATCGCTTCGCGACTCGATCAGATCAAAGATGAGCTTCACCGCACGAGCGATCAGGCCGGGGTGCTCCCTGGCCACACACACACGCTGACGTCAGCAACCTCGTGTCCACGCAACCCAAGGCTCGCCAATCAAAGCTCGCGTAGGCATGCATGTATGTGCGCATGTGGTGGCCATACTCTGTTCCGAACATGGTGTGCGTCTTGCCCGAGCCGGTTTGTCTACAAAGAGAGTTGGTGGTGGTGAGGTGATGACGGAAAGAACGAACAAAAGAAAGAAAGAAAGAAGGATAGATGTACCCGTAGGTGAAGATGGTGGCGTTGTAGCCCTCCACAGCGGCGTCGACGAGCGGCTGCACATATTCAAACACCTGGGTCTGCGTGGCTCGCTCGTCAAAGATGCGGTCGAACGTGAACGTGCGGGGCTCCTCGGGCCGCATCAAGGTGCGGTTGACGCTGCTGGGCGTGCCGCCGCCACGCATGGGCGACGCCATCGGCGAGGCCATGTGTGCCTGTAAGCGGGGGAGAGCGATGGCGTGGTGAGGGTGACGGCGTGCAATCTGCGCAGATCGAGTTTGTCACGTACGACTGCGGCACGGCGCTGGATGGAAGTGGGCGTGGATTGCTCGCGGCGCAGGGTAGGTGTCATTGATGGCCGTGTGGGCGTTCGTTGTACCGCCGAGGAAGCTAAATGTAAAAGAATATAAAAATCGTTCAATTCTAGGTTAAATTTGTTGCGGTCACACGGTGGCGTACTCGAGCCGAGATCGGTCGGCGGATGAAGAGTGATGGCGTTGCCGTCGATGGAATGGCAACTGGAATAGCCCCGCTCGTGATCTTCAGCGCTGAGGGGCCTGATTCGCACAGCAACCCTCACGGCCTCTTCGGCCGGCTGCAGCGGTTGAAAATCTGACGTGTCCATCTTGTTGTGATGATTATTGGTTCGCCTCCAAGACGCCAAAATCAATCTCCTTTATGAATCGCGATGACGGTGAGATCTACCAACAGAAGAAGCGATTCACCCCCCCTCGTTGCGCCAACGCAGCGAGAGGGGACACTTTTTTGGCGCGAAAGCGGTTCAACGGTCAGAATGCGCGCCAAAACATTTTGTTACAATTATTAATTATTCCTCATTTTTCCTATTTAGAAGAAAAGAGATCATAAAATGCCTCGTGTTTCGCCGCACGGCCAAGCGCAAGGCTGGTCAGAAGAAATAGAACGTCGGACACGTCACTAGTCTCCCTTAAGCTTGGCGGCGGTGTAGCGCTTCTGCCGCCCAAAGCTCGCATCGCTCAGCACGTATCTACATCGCCGTCGTTGTAGTCGCCATCATCAGTATCGCTCGGCAAGTCTCGACACACAACAACCCACACGACAAAACGTTTGTGCGACGTTGATACGTACGAGGTGTTGTCGGCAAACGCGAGCTCCACCTTTTCGATCAGCACGCGCCGCGATTTGCCCAGCAGCTGAGTGCTCAGGTCGCGTTTGTCTTTCGGCGGAGGAGCGGCGGTGGGCGTCAGTCCGACAGGGCACGCAGAAAGAGAGAGAGAGAGAGAGAGAGAGGGATAACGAGAGGAGAGGTACCAGGGTTGGAGATGCTGCGGAGCGTCACGTTGAGGTGCGCGATTCCGTTTGGCCCGACGATCTTGACGGTCTCGGTCCACCGAATGCGCGCGTGGACGCCCACGGTTATGAAGGGGATGGCGAAGCTCCCGAACGACTTCTTGCCGCTAACGATCAACAGCTCCACGCCTGCCTCGCCCCCCCCCCCAACGAGTAGTCAGACGACGTCGTCGCTTTCCCTCGGGCCAAGGCGAGGCCTGTACCGTCCATGTTGTCCTTCAGCGCCTGTAGCTTCTCGTCCAGACGGGTCTCCAGGATCTCCATCGTGTAGGGCCTGCCCAGCTGGCATCGACGACGTCAGCAACGCATGGTGGCCCCACGCTCGAGCAACGGGAGCCGCCGCTTACCTTGGTCTCGAGGACCTTTTGCAGCTCATGGCCGTCGACGATGAGGTAGCCGGTGTGGGGAGGCGGCGTGCCCTTCTCTCGGTACTTGAGCCACCACAGCATGACGCGTTCGAAGGAGGCCTTGTCCATTCCCGACATGTACAGCGCTGGCCATGACCGTGACGGTGAAGCCAGCGTCAGCACGGCGCACTTCGTCTACGCACAGGAAGTAAAGGAGGCGCTACGCTCTGGGTGGCGACGTACTCAGGTGAGAGATGAAGGGGGAGAAGACAAGGGCCAGGGCCAGGAGGAACGTGTTTCGCATGAAGATGTACCGAAACGAGCGGCGGACCTGTGGCAGGTAAAGCGACGATGTAGAAGAGGCTCAAGCTGTAAGTAGTTTTTTGGGGGCACTACGCCAACATGAAGATGCTTGGCACAACTGATCGAGGAAGCAGAACGTACGGGTGGCACGCGGATGGTGGATGGGTGCGGGCCGGTGTAGACCAAGTGCAGCTGTCCGCCTCGCTGCAGCTCGTTCAGGGTCACGTAGCGCCGCTTGGCCACTCGCGCGAGATGCGCGTAGCGACGCCCCCCAGGTAGGGCCCGTGTGGTGCTGGAGGCGCCGTTGTAGACGACATGGCGTCGAACGGCAGTGGAAGAAGAGGGGAAGGAAGAGCTGGGCGTAGTCGTAATACGCAGCGTCCGAAGAGATGAAGGAGAGAAGCGATTGAACGAAGGTCGCAGAGCAGTTCCAGGAAATAGAGGCGAAGTGATGCGGAAAAGGGAGGAAGAATAAGGCGTATTTACAAGCGTAGCAGATGACGCAGAGGTGATTGGCCGTAGAGGGCGAAGAGAACGGTTCCATTGCACAGGGAATGCTGCCGATCGCAGTGTGCCGCTGGCAGATGGCGCACAGGCCAAGCTTGCACGCTTGAGCATTGTCACTAAGCTTCCCTCCTCGTCCTACTCAAATATCTCGTGTTTCGATCTTGCTGCTAATCCGCTCGCGTCCAGCTGAAAATGGCCAAGAAATGAAACAAGAAAATGGCCAAGAAATGAAACAAGAAAAATTGATTTTCTTGTCCTGCCAAAGCATTTCACCAACTCACGACGAATTGTGCGTGTGCACTTGTCTCCGGCTTTAGATCCTCACTCCACTCTACCCCATCATGAACCGTTATGGTGCTCGGGCGTCCTCCCTTGGCCTCATTTGCCGTCAGCGAGTGTCCTCGCCGGCTGTCGCCGCGGTTAGACTCTACTCGAAGTCTGCGGAGGTGAAGGTGGAGAAGAAGGGCGAGCCGGTGAAGGTGGCACTCATCCCCTCCGACGGCGTCGGCAAGGAAGTTGTGCCCGAAGCCCGCCGGGTGCTCGAGGCCGTCGAGCCTCACCTGCCCTTTGCCTTCTCGTGGGTGCCGCTCCACGCCGGCTGGGAGACCTTCCAACAGCAAGGCACGCCTCTCTTGAGTGTTCAATATTATTGTCTTTTAAATCGCTTCTTTTTTTAAAAAAATTAATTTTTCTGTACTTATTATTATTATAATTTATAATTTATTTCATTTTATTTTACAGGCGTGTCGCTGCCCAAGGAGACCATCGAGGGCTTGAAGGGCTGCGATGGCGCGCTCTTTGGCGCGGTGTCGTCGCCCTCGCACAAGGTGGAGGGCTACTCGAGCCCCATCATCGGCATGCGCAAGGCGCTCGACCTCTACGCCAACCTCCGGCCCGTCATCTCCGCTCCCATCAAGGTTCGGTCCCAACCTCCCTCACCTGCATTCCGCTCGTGCTTTGCGCGCGCGCGCTCGAACGACACTTACACCTCTTGCACTCGTGGCGCGCGCGCGCGGCCGAGCAGACCAGCCGGCCGGGCATCGACATGCTGATCGTGCGCGAGAACACCGAGTGCCTCTACGTCAAGAAGGAGAGGATCGAGAACGGGCCCCAGGGCAGGGTCGCCATCGCAGATCGGGTCATCAGCGAATACGCCTCCACCAGGATCGCCCAGATGGTGCAACATTCTTCTTCTCGCTTATTATTTCACTTTTTTATTATTTATTATTTATTTATTTATTTTAATATTAATCGTGTGCAGGCTTTCTCGCAAGCCGAAAGACGAGCTGCGGTGAAGAAGGCGGACAGCAAGCGACCGGCCCGCGTGACGGTCGTGCACAAGTCCAACGTGCTGTCGGTCACCGACGGTGTGTTGGGAGCCCTCCCTCTCATTCAAACCGCCCAACGCCGTCGATTGCTCACGCCTCGTCGCTGTCCCCCCCCCCCCTCTCCCCTCTCTACAGGCCTGTTCAGGGAGTGCGCTCTCGCGGTGGCCAAGAAGTATCCGCACATCGAAGTCGAGGAGCAGCTCGTCGACTCCATGGTTCGTGCCCCCCCCCTTCCCTCACGCTTCATTTCGACCAATGGACTGCGGGGAGCCCCCCCCCCAACCCTCTGGTTGGCTCACCCGTGTCCCCAAACGACGCAGGTCTACAAGATGATCCTCGACCCGCAGCGCTACGACGTCGTGGTGGCGCCCAACCTCTACGGCGACATCCTGTCCGACGCCGCCGCCGCCCTCGTTGGCGGGTTCGTGATGCGCGCCACCTCCCATGACGCTCACCCACACAACTTTGCGCTGATGATCACGTGTTTGGCTGTGGTGGTCAACTCGCTCTCTCTCTCTCTCTCTCTCTCCAGTTTGGGCCTCGCGCCGAGCGCCAACGTGAGCGACAGCTTCGCCCTCTGCGAGCCCGTGCACGGATCGGCGCCGGACATCGCGGGCAAGGGCATCGTGAACCCGCTGGCCACCATCCGAGCCGCCGCGCTCATGCTCCGCCACCTGCGCGGGCCGCACGCCGACGCCGCCGCGCAGATGGGCGACGTCGTCGAGGAGGCCGTCAACCGCGCCCTCGCCGCCGGCCCCCTCACCCCCGACATGGGCGGTACTACTCCGCGCCTCTTTTAATAGTTTCTTTTAATATTTCTCTTTTTTGTTATTTTTTGTTATTTTTTATTTTATGTTGTATGCTAAATGTTTTACAAAAAACAAAAATTATGGAATATTGCGCAGGCAAGGCGACCACCACGCAGGTCACCGATGCGGTGATCGAGCACCTCAAGAACCTCCTGCTCAACAAGCACTGAGGCAGTGTGCTGTCTTGTCTGCATGTGCCCACGCGATAGGAATACAATGCGCACACGCGCGTCGCTTTAATCACGCGCCCACGAACTATGGACGCGCGCGCACGCCGCTCAGAGCTTGCTTTTGGACTCGTCGGCGGCAGCTTCGTCGTGGTCGGCGTCGTCCGCGCTGCTGTGGTCTCCGCCCTGTAGGAAGTCGGCGATGATTCGGTGGGCCTCGTCCGGGCGCTCGAGGAATGCCGAGTGTCTGGTGTCGCCGATGACCGCGCTGCGATGGTTGGCCACGCGGCCCACGCCAAAGGCCTCCTCGAACCGCGGCAGCCACGCCGTGCGCGAGATCAGCCGGTCGTGCTCGCCCCACATCACCAGCGACGGCCTCGAGTGCTGGCCCACCTCCGCGATGACGTCCTCCAGGTCCCGCAGCGGGAAATTACTGATGACACGACACGACACGACACGACACGACACGACACGACACGACACGACACGACACGACACGACACGACACGACACGACACGACACGACATACGGCGCGAAAGATGAGCGTTAAGCGCGCAACGTCGAAGGGGGAGACCAGGCATGCGTACGTGAAGGAGTTGATGAAGGCGTGCGCGAATGCGAGTGTCCCGTACATGCCCCTGGTGTGCTCCATCACATGCTCGATGGCGGCCTTGCTCGCCTTCAGGTCCATGAAATCCTGGACTCACATCGCCATCATCAGCGTCATTATCATCGGCGCCAGCGTGGGTGGTCGGTTGTGTTTTGTGGGCGCACCTCCTTCATCATGTCGTCCTGCTTGGCGAACCATTGGAAGAGCTTGGGGCCCAGGGCGGGCAGGCGCATCAGCTGCATCTCCAGCGGCACGCTGAACTTCATGCCCGCCGGCCCGATCAGCACCAGCTTCTCCACCTGGCGAAGCGCACGTCCATTGCTAAGCACACGCGCGGTAGCACGCGCGCACTCTTACACGCACACCGCACACGCGTTCATATGAGAGGCACGCACGAGGTCGGGGTGCCGGTGGGCGACGAGGAGTGAGATGGCGCCGCCCATTGAGTGGCCGACGAGCGTGAAGCTGTCAGTGCGCATCGCGGGGAGTGTGGGTCCGTCCGTGGCCTTGCTGTCCGAATCGTCGTGGACCACCACCTTCTCCCACAGCTCCCGCACCTGGTCCACGAACAGGTCGGCCGTGTGACGCTCGTGCTTGGGATCGTCCAGCTTGCTGCCTCCCCGATCGTACAGGTCAAATGACAAGACCGCACACCCTGGTGATTGGAAAAATGTTTTTAATAGAGGTTTAGATATCTGATAACTTAACCGGTTTTTTATAATTTCGATATATACCAAGGTGAGTGGCCAGGTGGTCGGCGAGGAAGTCCCACACTCGAGCTACGTGGTCGATGCCGTGGACGCATACGACTACTGGAATCCTCTGCCCCTCGTTGCTGTCGTCCTTCCCGAGTGTTGGACGTACGAGACGATAGTGCACCAGGCCCTTGGACAGCTTCGTGCTTTCGTCCACCACCAGCACCGCCGAGTCTTCCCTCTCTTGCCGTTCACTCTCCATCTCTACGAGTTGCGGGCGACGCAGAAAAAGCTGGTTCCTGGCAAAGCTCTATTTTTCCTGGTTTCATGCAGAAAGGAAAAAAGACACATGTCTGTCTAATCTCTGGTTATTACCGCTCCACTGCTTCAAGCCCACACTCCCTCTGACTCGCGACAATGAGCTCATACACACTTTTTGGCACCTCAATTGCGCACTACATTGCCACAAAAAGCTGTGCTGCACTTGAGTGTGTTCCATGCCTGCATCAGTTTTTGCTTTTCATCCCAGTATTGGTAATCAGAGGATAACAGCCACCAATCCCCAACACCAACAGCAACCTAACACACTCATCACCAGCTGACAAACCAACCGCCTCTGCTGCTGCCCAACCAATTCAGCGACAAATTTTAATTTCCTGCGCGCAAACCTAGAAACACCACCCTAAAATCGCTTTTTTTTAACGATAAAAAACTCGCTCCACGATGCCGTTCTGCCGACCCAGGCCGACCTATGGGGAGGGTCAATTGGACCACTATCAAGGCCTCGCCCCACTTTGTGATGCAGCGGCACCTGACTGAGGGTACACGCGCCCACCACCTCGTCGCTTCCGTCCGGTACCGCCCTCTCTCTTCACTTTCTCTGCGGGTAGTGTGTGACGCCAGCGCAGGGGCGTATGGGGCGATGCTCGGCCTGTCCGCATCATCCTCGCTCATGGACCCTCTTATCATGAGATTGCCGCTGTGCCTACCCTTCCTCTCGCCTGTGCTTTTGTTCATTTTAGTTATTTTAATTTGAAATTCATTTTTGCTCGTCACTGGTGGCTGCAGGGAGCCACGACAGAGGAAGTGGTTGACGACTGGGTGTGGATCGAGCAGAACTTGCCCCAGGACATGCTCGCCGCCATGCCCGACGGGGAGCTGTGGCCGTTCCTGCTGGCCTTCTTCACCAAAAAGGTAAAAACCAAGGCATTGACCTCTGCACACGTTGACACACACGCGCAATGTTTTGTCCGCATCTCGTTTGTAATGAACAGGCAATCGATGATAAGGGCCACCAGGATTCGTGGTAAGCAAGTGGTGGCAACTTGCTTCGTTCTCTGGCTGCTGTCGTGTCCTTAATCCAGTTGCGGGGCGTCTTCTCAGGCTGCTGCAGTTGCCCGAGGAAGTGATGGTGCTCGTGCTCTCTTTCCTGAGCCCGCGATCACTGGCGCAGGTCGCTCGGACGTGCCACCAGGCCAAGCGCCTCAGGTGACCCCGCCCCCATCGCACACGCGCGCCGGCCTCGGTCGGTGCGCTCACAAAGGGGGAGTGTTGGGACACGTGATCGGTCCACACAGCGAGGAACCGATTTTGTGGCGGAGGCTGTGTAGCTCGGTGGGCTACGCGGAAGACGACCGCAAAGAGGCCGTCTCGTGGAAGCTCGAGTTCAAGAACCTCACGGCGTGTCCATTCCAAGCCGCCCTGGACGAGGCACACATCGCGCTGCATCGCACACGCACACGCACACTCTACGGCAAGTAGTATGTTTGCTCACACACGCACACGCGCGCAATAGTGGAACAGCAAGAGGCAGAGGCCCAGATTGCTGGGACGTCTGTTCAAGAAGCAGACCTCGTTTATTCTTATGACGGGTGCCTTACTCTCTCTCTCTCTTTTGATTGAGCGTTGTTCAACCAAAGAGGCCTGACCAACCTGCTGCACCGTTCCCATTCACGGAGTCGCAGGACCACGCTCCGCGGGGAAGACCAGCATCTTGACCAAGTTTGCCACGGGCGACGTCGAGCCGACCTCGCCCACCTCTCGTACGCGGCCTTGTTTGATTGTTGTTGTTTTATATATGTATATATAATTCTTTGCGCTCTGCACCTTCCATAGGCCATACGATAAAGTTGATCGAGTACAAGGCGCGTGTCTTCTTCATCCTTGATGTGCCCTTGGACAACCTGGTAGCACTCTCCCCTGATAATACTGGTGGTTTCTGTCTTTCTTCTACAAGCAACAACCATTTTTTTAATTATTTTTATTCTATTTTTTTTTTATTGATTTGCCATGTGGTGTGGGAACACAGCCAAGATATGGCGCGGGTCTGCTGGCCAAAGCGCAAGCCCGCGTGCTGGTGGTGGACAGCACCGCACTCACGGACAGCCATGAAAGCGAGAGGCGCGCATGCGTTGACTACCTGCGATCGATGGCTAGCGATGCTGCCGGGAGGCGACGCCCGGTGTTGGTCTGGGCCAACAAGCAGGACCAGCCGTCAGCGCTGCCGCTCGCAAAGGTTGTGGACCGGCTCGAGTTGCACACCATATTCAAGGTTCAAGCAACTCTCCTCTCCTATCACCATTTTTCCTTTATTGGGCCACTCGTAACACCGTGCTGCTTTTCCCCCTTGCACGACACACAGCAAACGCCCTGGTTCCTCCTAGGGTCGGCCACTTGGACTGGCGACGGTCTGTACGAGGGCCTGGACTGGCTGCACAATAGGTTGGCATCTGGTTAGACCTGGGGAAGGCGCTCCAAGAGCTGCTCACGCCACGGAGTGATGTCGAACTGGTCGGCCAGCCCTCCTGCAACGCGGACAACGTGGTTTAGGCCCAACGCTCACTCTTTGCCAAAGATGGGATGGGGAGAGGAAAGAAAGAGAAAGAGAAGGGGGGGGGGGTGATCATACCGGCGAACGTGATGAGAATAGAACCGCGCCTCAGGGGCGGGCACGACGCGATGATGGCGGGCATGAAGTCGGGCACAACACTCGCAAACTGGTCCGGGTCGCAATAGTGCTGCAGCTGCTCCAACAGATCGGCGACCACATAGTGGCTTGCCGGTTCGTGGTCGAAGAAGAAGAATGGGTTATTGTCGTAATTGCCCGCTGCGGGCTCCCACTGTGGGTCACGTGCAATCAGAGTGCAGCAATTGAATGGAGCGCGCCTGCCTGGCCGTCCATCCATCCATTCCATGTTGCGAGTGAGGGAGGTGGTACGGCGAGTAAAGACGTCGCGTAAGCAACGAGCCGGCGAAGTGGAACCACGTCCAACACGTAGCCGCCTTCAACCATGCTCCCCATCAGCAGCAGACAGCCCCTTTGCAGCTGATGCGGACCGTGAGTTTCCATGACGTCACAGTCTCACTGACAAAAGGCAACGCTTTCAAGGCCCATCACACAGCCTGACCGCACCTCCAACTGCGCGGCGTCGGCCGTGCCCCCCGCTTGCATGAGCTTGGCGCTTTCGGCGACGAAGGCTGTGCCATGCTGTATGAACTGCCTCTCGAGTGAGTAGTGGGTCATCACATGGTTGCGGAGCTGGACCAGCGTGCGACAGGCCATCTCCCTCACTTGCCTCTGTGGTTCTCGTCATCGACAACATGCAGACTGAGACTGTGCGACAGAGGCCATGACATTGGCGGTGGCGGGGAGGAGGGCAGCCGACCTCGGGAGCGCTCAGTAATTCCATCGCAAAGAGGACGAGGTCGTCGCTGTCCTGATACGGTCCGGTCATGATGCAGCTCTGCCACAACAGAAGGCCCTTCTCCCTGACATCGCCCAGCAGCCGCTCGGGCGGTGAGCACACCACCTCGCCGATGGCAGCGCCAAGAAACACGGGCCGGAGCGCGGCGCACCTCAGCTGCCAGGGCTGGCTGGGCGTCCGCCGCAGGTACTGCTCCACTCGGCTCCACAGCACGGGCTTGCATTTGGCCGAACACCCGAGGAGACAGTTGCTCATCACCGCCACGCGAGCCAGCTGCAGCGTGCGTGTCGCTTGGTGGTCCCGCTCTTGACACGGTTGGTTAGCGCCCAAGAACAGAGGGGAGCATAGACACGCGTGGAAGGGAGGGGACCGCGGTGGACAACCTCGCACGCGATTGTCGATCAAGGCGCGCAGCTCGACCGGCAAGGCAGTCACCGGATCGCCAGCCATCACTTCCTCGCTGCTCCTGTTGCGGTTGTCTTGCACGCAGTCGAGGCAGAGCGAGACCAGGCTGTCCACGTTGCCGCCGACCGGCCTCACCTGCAGGTTGTCCACCAGGTTGGCCATCAGCCTGCGTCGACACACAAACACTTGCGGAGTTAGCAGCTACGGAGTTTTACATCCCAATAGCGCTGGAATGCTGGCACGCACTTGGCGAGCTCGTCGCCAAAGTCGGCAGAGTCGCGGTTGTGTCGGGTGAGCTCTATGAGGAGCTGCGAGGCCTGGGTGACCACCGGCAGGTGCGAAGCGCGTGCGGCCAGGCCGATGACCTGGAGAAACTGAGCTCGGCGAGTGAGGCTCCAGTCTCGCTTGATGGCCACCGCTGACGAGAAGAGGCTCATGATGGACGCCAGGACCTCCGGATCGATCTGCTCCATTCCACCTTCGGCCAAACACATGTCCAGCAGCTCCTGCCACAAATCACAAACACGCGAAATGTGAAAGGTGGGTGGTAGGAGAGGTGAGGTGGAGCTTTGCTTGCCTGGCCAAGCGGCGCGGGAGCGGCGACACGAGGGTGGTGAGCCTCGCTACATGCGAGAAGGTTGACCGCCAGCCGACGCACGGCGAGGAGTGGGTGAGAGCGGAACAGCTCGGCCAGACGGGGCAGCCACTATACGCGCGAGCAGCATTGGGGGGGTAAAATAAGAAAAAGAAAAAAGTGTTGCACGAGAAGGGCAGATGGAAGGGGGGGCAAAGAGATCGCACGGCGTCGACTGTCCACTTGTCCTTCATGAGCTCACCCACAGCGTGCATACCAGCTGGAATGAAAGAAAGAAAGAGCGACGCCCCGCATTGCCCGTTGAGTTCCAACGGAAAGCGGCGACGTTGTGAAGGGAGAAGACCACCCATACCAAGGAACACGCCTGGTCTCTCGTCGTCGTTGATCATCTCCGTGATGACCTGGGGCACAAACATCGCCACCGAACCAAGGCACGCACGCGCGAGCCTGCAGAAGACGGCGATGGAGTGGCCAAGCACGGCAACCACTGCCTCGTCGCCGTCCTTGTCGGCCTGCTGCAAGCCCGCCCACAGTTGCTTGAGGTGGCGCTCGTCGAGGAAGCTTGGCGGGACGGTGGAGGCGATCTTCTTCACGAGCCACATCATGGGCAGGGCGAGAGTCAACAGGGCCTCCCTCTTCCACTTGCCTACATCGTGCCGAGCAATGGCGGAGCTCACGTGGGAGTCGAAGGAGAAGAGGCGATCGAAGAGCGACCTCACGGAGACAGGAGGAGCGTGGAGAAGAAAGAAGTGGCCGAGAAGAGCCTCGACGCGCTGTCGGCCGCCGCTCGCCTTCAGCAGGGACTCGAGCCGGCCCCAGCCGTACGTCGCGGCCGTTGGAGGGGCGACGAGTGCAGGGTCGAGGTCGCGCCACAGCTCCAGCACGCGACGCCCGACGACGTCCTCCCCCTCCTCTTCTGGCTCCAAGGCGGTGGCAAGTGTCGGCTGCAGGAGTTGAGTTGGTGTGGCGCCCAGGAAGGTCAGGGCACGCAGTGCCCTCTGTTGCTTCAGGGTGTAGGTCGACCTTTCCGTTTGCTTTGTCCGTGCCATGGTGGCCCCCTTCGCTGGGTCCGCTTTGCACTTGCTTATTTGCTATCACTTTTATTGCTCTTTTTTTTTGGCAAAAAAAATAAAGATATAATACTCCAACTGACGCAATCTACAGGGATTTCCATCCCCCACAAGACCAATCTAACTTCCTTGACAGGAACAGGACAATACATGAGCACAGATGCACAAGGTACCACCACCTACACCACACTAGTACCACTCCCAGCCATTTAACCACAACACAAGACACCATCTTCAAGAAACTCAACATGGATCACATCCCTATCTCCTCCAACTCAACTCAATCCCCAAGTATACCATCAACTCCACAACCAGAGAGAAGTCTACCTTAAAGGTGGGGGGAGACCCACAAGACCACCACCACAGAAGCACCACTAGACAGCACGCCTAGTGCCCAAGACACATACTGAACCCCAGCAACACCATGTGCTCCCTCTGGGTGGGCATCCAGGGCCTCATCAACATCCTCACCAACCAAGACCAACAGCCAAATGATGAGCAAGCACAGCAGGCTCATCATTCTCGCTGCAGCCTTGAGATGGCTAAGCACCAATTTCCAAAGATGTTTAAAAACCAGTTCTTCTTGTTATGTGTTTTTTACTCCACACCAAGACATTGAGTTAGAAGAGATCAAGTTCCAACAATTTAAACACATCCATGTTGACCAATGCATTTTGTCAAGTACAAACATCCAATTTTCGTACACAAATGGAATAAAAACACAATGGGAGAAGGGTAAGGCCTCAAAAAAATGCTTCAAATTCTGAGGTAAAACAGTATGAAAAGTGTACATTGCCAAAAGAGTCAAGGTTCCTTTTTTCCAAACACTCCATTGATGCAGGGGTGTTATAGTTACTACAACACACCACCACTACCTCACCATAACACCATAGCAACACTACAACAACACTACAACAACACTACAACAGCCCAACAACACCACAAAACTACAAAACTACAAAATCACCATCACAACAGCCCAATAACACCACATCAACACTGCAACACCACAACCTCAACAACACACCATCACCACATCATCACACCAGCACAACATCACCCCAACAACTGCTCCTCGTGCCCCTGCCCTGCATAGCACACATCACTGGCAGCAACTGGACCTTCAAGGAACTGGAAAAAACCTTACTGCATTCTCTCATCTTCCGGCGCACGTCCTCACATCCGCACCAGCCTTCTTCTTCCTCTCCAACACATTGACCCAAGCAAGCACACGCGGCTAGAGAAAGAGAGGGGCCGGACTTATTTGGTGCTCTGACCAGAGACACAGGGCAGGAACAGGGTGACAGGATGAAGGTCGGAGAACGACCGAGGCCCTTGGTTGGTCTGCACAGGAGGAGAGACAAGGATGACACCAGCACCACACACAAACAGCATCTCCACTGTTCACTTTCGCCGCTGAAGGTGGAAGCGGTGCCACATACACATGCATGACAAGGAGAATGAGACAGAGAACATTGCAATGTGTTGGCATCTGGCTAGACCTGAGGAACGCTCTCCAAGAGCTGCTCGTGCCATGGAGTCATGTCAAACTGGTCGGCCAGCCCTCCTGCAATGTGGACAATGTGGTTTCACCCAATGCTCACTCTTTGTTAAAGATGGGATGAGGAGGAGAGGAAAAAAAGGAGAGGGAGGTGAGCATACTGGCAAACGTGATGAGAATAGAACTGCTCAGGGGCAGGCACATGATGGCGGGCATGAAGTCAGGCACGACGCTCGCAAACTGGTCCGAGTCGCAATAGTGCTGCAGCTGCTCCAACAGCTCGGCGACCACATAGTGGCTTGCCGGTTCTTGGCCAAAGCGGTTATAGTTGTGATTGCCCACTGCGGGCTCCCACTGGGGTCACACACAATCAGAGTGCATCACATGAATTGAATGGAGTGCGGTTGAGAGTGAGGGAGGTGGTACGGTGAGTAGAGACGTCGCGTAAGCAACGAGCCGGCGAAGTGGAATCACGTCCAACACATGGCCATCTTCTATCATTTCCCCCATCAGCAGCAGACAACCCTTCTGCAGCTGCGTTTCCATGACGTCGCCCATCGTCCATCGCAGCATTGAGACAAAAGGCAACGCTTTCAAGGCCCATCACACAGCCTGACCGCACCTCCAACTGCGCGGCGTCGGCCGTGCCCCCCGCTTGCATGAGCTTGGCGCTTTCGGCGACAAAGGCTGGACCATGCTGTCTGAGCTGCCTCATGAGCGGGTTGTAGGCCATCACAAAGTTGCGGATCTGGACCAGCGTGCGACAGGCCATCTCCCTCACTTGCCTCTGTGGTTCTCGTCATCGGCAACATGCAGACTGAGACTGTGCGACAGAGGCCATGCATGACATTGGCAGGGAGGGGGGAGGGAGGGGAGGACAGCCGACCTCAGGAGCGCTCAGCGATTCCATCGTGAAGAGGACGAGGTCATCGCTGGATGGCATGTTGTCCAGATATGCTCCGGTTGTGACGCAGCTCTGCCACAACAGAAGGCCCTTCTCCCTGACATCGCCCAGCAGCCGCTCGGGCGGTGAGCACACCACCTTGCCAATGGCCGGAGCGTGGCGCACCTCAGCTGCCAGGGCTGGCTGGGCGTCCGCCGCAGGTACTGCTCCACTCGGCTCCACAGCACGGGCTTGCATTTGGTGGAACACCCGAGGAGACAGTTGCTCACCACCGCCATGCGAGCCAGCTGCAGCGTGCGTGTCGCTTGGCGGTCCCGCTCTTGACACGGTTGGTTAGCGCCCAAGAACAGAGGGGGGCAAAGACACACTTGGGAGGGAGAGGAGGGGAGCGGTGGACAACCTCGCACGCGATTGTCGATCAAGGCGCGCAGCTCGACCGGCAAGGCCATCACCGGATCATCGCCCCCTTCCTCATTGCTGCTGCTCAGGTTGCGGTTGTCTTGCACGCAGTCGAGGCAGAGCGAGACCAGGCTGTCCACGTCGCCGCCGACCGTCGGTCTCACCTGCAGGTTGTCCACCAGGTCGGCCGTCAGCCTGCGTCGACACATAAACACTTGCCGGAGTTAGCAGCTACGGAGATTGAAAGAGTGCGCATTCCAATAGGGCGCTCAGGAACGCTGGCACGCACTTGGCGAGCTCGTCGCCAAAGTCGGCAGAGTCGCGGTTGTGTCGGGTGACAGGCTCGCAGTGGCCTTGGATGAGCGCTTTGAGGAGCTGTGAGGCCTGGGTGACCACCGGCAGGTGCGAATTGCGTGCGGCCAGGCCGATGACCTGGAGAAACTGAGCTCGGCGAGTGAGGCTCCAGTCGCGCTTGATGGCCACCGCTGACGTGAAGAGGCTCATGATGGACGCCAGGACCTCCGGATCGATCTGCTCCATTCCATCTTCTGCCAAACACATGTCCAGCAGCTCCTGTGCAAATCACAAACACGCGTGAACAGGCAAACGTGTGAAAGGCAGGTGGAGCTTTGCTTGCCTGGCCAAGCGGCGCGGGAGCGGCCGCGGCGAGACGAGGGTGGAGAAGGCAGCGAGCCTCGCTACATGCGAGAAGATTGACCGCCAGCCGACGCACGGCGAGGAGTGGGTGAGAGCGGAACAGCTCGGCCAGACGGGGCAGCCACTATACGCGCGTAGCAGCATTGGGGAGAGAATAATAATAATAATAATAATTAAGAAAAAGTGTTGCATGAGAAGGGCAGATGGAAGGGGGCAAAGAGATCGCACGGCGTCGACTGTCCACTCGCCCTTCATGAGCTCACCCACTGCGTGCATACCAGCTGAAAAGAAAGAAAGAAAGAGCGACGCCCCGCATTGCCCGTTGAGTTCCAACGGAAAGCGGCGACGTTGTGGAGGGAGAAGACCACCCATACCAAGGAACACGCCTGGTCTCTTGTCGTTGATCATCTCCGTGATGACCTGGGGCACAAACATCGCCACCGAAGCACGGGAAGGACGCGCGAGCCTGCAGAAGACGGCGATGGAGTGGCCAAGCACGGCTACCACCGCCTCGTCGCCGTCCTTGTCGGCCTGCTGCAAGCCCACCCACAGTTGCTTGAGGTGGCGCTCGTCGAGGAAGCTCGGCGGGACGGTGCAGGCGATCTTCTTCACGAGCCACATCATGGGCAGGGCGAGGGTCAACAGGGCCTCCCTCTTCCACTTGCCCACATCGTGAACGTGGGAGTCGAAGGAGAAGAGGCGATCGAAGAGCGACCTCACGGAGACAGGAGGTGGGTGGAGCACAAAGAAGTGGCCGAGAAGAGCCTCGACGCGCTGTCGGCCGCCGCTCGCCTTCAGCAGGGACTCGAGCCGGCCCCAGCCGTACGTCGCCGTCGTTGGAGGGGCGACGAGTGCAGGGTCGAGGTCGCGCCACAGCTCCAGCACGCGACGCCCGACGACGTCCTCCCCCTCCTCTTCTGGCTCCAAGGCGGTGGCAAGTGTCGGCTTCAGAAGTTGAGTTGGTGTGGCGCCCAGGAAGGTCAGGGCACGCAGTGCCCTCTGTTGCTTCAGGGTGTAGGTCGACCTTTCCGTTTGCTTTGTCTGTGCCATCATGGTGGTGTGCCCCCCCTTCGCTGGGTCCGCTTTTGTACTTAATTATGCTTGTTATCTGTTTTGTTGCTCTTTTATTGGGCAATAAAAATAATAAGAAAAAAATAGATCTTTTCAGGTTTGGCCAAGAGAGCGCCAAAGCCCGACTCGCCCATCAGGCCACTGCACTGACCCAAGCGAGCACGCGCGGCCAGAGAGAGAGAGAGAGAGGTGAGGAATGGCCAGGGGCCCGGCTTATTGACCCAGAGCAGCAACACAGGGCGGGGACAGGGTGAATGAAGGTCGGAGAACGACCGAGGCCCTTAGTTGGTCCGCACGGGAGGAGAGACAAGGATGACACCATCGCCACGCACAAACAGCATCTCCACTGTTCGCTTTCGCCGCTGAACAAGTGGGAAAGCGGCGCCACACACGCGCGCGCATGACGTGGAGAATGAGACAGAGAACAGGGCAGGATAGGAAGACACACACCCCACTTGTGCACCATTGCGCAAGGAAGACAGTGTACCTTGATGATTTCCTCGTCAGTTTCCTCGTCCATCTCGACAGTCGTGACGGTTTCCTCTACGTCGCCCAAAACCATGTTCAAATGCTGATCATAGGCCTACACCCGATCGGTAAATTGATCGTCGCATTAGGGCTTTGTAGAAGGAGCCTTCTCCAATCATGTGAAGCAATTTAGCGAGGGGGGGGGCATTACGTGGAGCTTGCCGCGGAGCTCGCGCTCACCGCGCAACTTGACGTAGATGCGATCATCGAGAGAGAGGCGGATAAGATCGAGTGGCTCCTCGACCGTGCTACCCAGCTGGACATCCTTGCCTGCTCCCTGCATTTTGTGGATCTCTTCTTGAGCTGAGAAAAAAAGAGAAAAAAGAAAAGAAAAAGTCTTGGTCAAGAGGCGCGGACTCGTGAAATGGTGGGTTATGTATATTTTATGATATGTATAGTAATACAATAGTCTATTGTATGTATCGCTCGTGGCGTGGTGAGGCCGCATCTACGCGGCGCAGGAGTGGGTTATGTGGAGAGAGGCAGATACTACAAATTTACATTTCGGTCGATCAGGAGCGATGGTTCCCCTGGCCGATCATCGCCGTCGTCGTCGCCGTCGTCGTCAGAGGTGGTGACGGTGTTGCAAGGAGGAGGAGGAGAAGAAGGGGGAGAGTTGCGGCCGAGGTCTCGACATCGTCCAGGGTCCTCGCGCCGGCCGTGCGTGCGTTGTGTGTGTGCAGGAGTTTACATGGCCTCGGAGCTGTGGCAGCAGGCGGCCTCCTGTCGCAGCTTCTTGGCCATGCCGAGGTGGGCCGACGTTCGCTGGAAGCGGGTCTTCATCCACGGGTGGGCCAGCACGTCCATCATGGTGGCGCGCTTGAGCGGGTTGGGCTCGAGCAGCCTGGCCAGCAGGTCCTTGGCCGCCGACGAGACGCCGACGGGCATCTTGAACTTGGCCTCGGTGATCTTGAGGGCGGTGGCCTCCTCGGTGGGCGCGTCGAACGGGATGCGCGCGGTGAGCATGGCCAGCAGCAGCGCGCCGAGGCTCCACATGTCGAGCTCGGGCCCGGTGTAGGGCGTGTGGGTCACGATCTCGGGCGCGGCGTAGTTGAGCGTGCCGACGTACTCCTCGACGGTCTGGATGGGGGACCAGGTCATGGCGAAGCCGAAGTCGCCCAGCAGCACGTTGTCGTTTTCGTCGAAGAACACGTTTTCTGTACGAATTGGGGCAAAGGGGTCAGGCGACGTCGTCACGAACGAAAGAACGAAGAAAGCGAAAACGGGGAAAAGAACGAAAGCGATGAAAAGCGGCGGAGGCGAGGCGGAAAGCAGAGGGACAAGAAGGGAATGGGGCGGCGCGAAGAGGGAGAAGAGGGAGGGGAGGAGTGGAAGTAGTACCAGGCTTGAGGTCACGGTGCACGACACCCCGGCCGTGAAGGTGGTTGATGGCCAAGACGAGCTGCTTGAAAATCTTGCGAGACTGCTTCTCGGTGAGAGGGCCCTGGGCGTTGAGCCGGTCGAGCAGGTCGCCGTTGGAGGCGTACTGCAAGACGAGGAAGATGTTGGTGTCGGTCTCGACCTCGCCCATTATCTTGCAGACGTGCTTGTGGTTGATCTCGCTCATTATGCGGCTCTCCGACTTGGTGCGGTTGTAAATCTTGCGGCCCTTCTCCGAGTGCAGGTCCTTCTTCACGATCTTCACCGCCACGTCCGCGTTTGAGGGCGCCAGGCTGCCGCGGTAGACCGTCGCGCTACCGCCGCTGCCCACCTGCTCGCGAATCACGACCGTCTCCTCGTGCATGGCCATCTTCTCGCTGTTGTGTAGTGTGTTGTTCTCAAAGCTATCGACCGAGTAGAAGCTACCACGACGGCGCAGTAGTAGCGTGGGAGAAAAAGGAGAGTAGCGAATCAAAGGGAGCGAGTGACTACTCACTGCCCGGCTGCAGGAAAGGGGTTCGCTGGAGGAAGTAGAGTGCTCGTGTTGCTGATATGAATGAAGAGGGCCACAGTAGGGGTGCATTTATACGGCCAGCTGCGACCCTCGCGTGGTGTGGCCCAGTCACAACTGTCTCCTGGCTCGAGTTGTACGCGCGAGGGGGCCTTCCACCGGCACATCCACGAAATTTCGCGGTCGAACACGCATCATGACCGGTGCCACGTGCACCGACCAATGGCGCGGAGGGCGAGGTCGCGGCAGAGATACGCTTCGTCGACCTGCAGCGCCCAAGTTTTCCTTTGGAGGCGAAGCTGCCCCGATGGCGTTGCAGGTGGGGCCAACCCAAAAGACGCTAAAGGAGCGCCTGCCCCGGCTGGGTGCGGTCCTCTGGGGCAAGCGTGCAGCAGACTCCCGCCCGACTTTTCGTTGCTTGGACCCACGCGACGCGCGCGTGTGCTGCACGAGTCGACGCCGGTCAGTCGTGTCCCCTTTCCCCTTGTCTCCTTCTTTCACCTTTTCCTTGACCTGGATCAGCGAAACCAAGTGCCACACCGAGGCGTAGCCAACAAATGGGGGCAACACTGCTCAATGAGGAGGAGAGATAATGGCACTATTATTTCTGTTTATCTGATGAATGTACACTCTTGTACAGGCTACCAGCACTAACGACACATACTCTACAATCTACAATTGTTCAACTTCATCGCCACTGTCCTCTCCTTCCTCCGCTTCAAGGTCGTCGTCACTCTCGTCGTCGTCGTCGTCGTCATAGACCTGGCTATGGCGGCGTCGAGACGAGAGCGGGCCCTCGAACTGGATAAAGTGGGCGAACTCGTGGGCTTCACGGAGGTCGACGTCGGTGGCGCACAGGTTGCTGAGCAGCTCGAGTAGCTCTCGGTCGCGCGCCACCGACGCCAGATTCATGCACGTACGCATGGCATCGCGTAGGCTCGCCACCAGGCCAAACAGTCGTCGCCCGTGATTGGCGTTCGGGGCAACCGATTTTTGTCGACGGTATTCTACGCACAGAATGGCCTTGATGTGGGCGTAGGCGTGGAAGAGGCTCGCCACGCCCGCGGCGTCCCGGTTCATGGCCGCGAGCACCATGGCCTGGCCCAGATCGGCGCCAAAGGCCACGAGCGTCGTCACGGCTCTCACGTGGCCCGACTTGGCGGCCCCCACCAGGAAGCGGCGGTCGGCTAACGCCGAACGGATGACGCCGACGGGCGCGAAGCGGGCCACGTCGCGCAGGAAGGTGGCCAGGAGCGGGGCGTGTCCGCCCTCGACCATCCACTCCACCGTGTGGGCGAGCCACCGGGTCGTGCTGGCCTCGGACTCGCGGCGCTGGCGCTCTGCCAGGTCGCTGAGCGACCGGCGGAGATCGGCAAAGGCCGACTTGAGGTGCTGCAACACGGAGCTGGTAGACCCGCGCCACGACGTAGATGTCGATGTAGACGTCGTTGTAGTCGTCGTTGTAGTCGTCGTCTTGGCCAACTTTGGCGCTGACGCGGGGCGGCGGAAATTTTGTCGACGCGTAGGAACTACCGGCGACGGCGCGTAGAGGGAGGGGGAGGGCGCGGTCGACGGCGCGAGACCGCCGATGTGTCGCGAGTAGAGGGCGCGCCACAGGGCCTCGTCGTGAGCCAGCGAGTACCATTCGCGGGAGACCAGCGGCACGGCCCGGAGGAGCGCCATTGGCGGCAGCATGGCGAAGACGTGGAGCTTCACTTCGTCCGGAAGGCACGAGAAGCTGGAGGCCGCGTCTTCACGAGGCGTCTCGGTCCTGGTGCTCTCCTCCTCGAGCTGGCATGGCTCTGGCCCCAGAGGCTCGGTTGCTGACTCGTCCGCGTGAATCGTCGACTCGCTGGGGAGAGACACGCGCTGGCGGGCAGCTCCCGCTCCCTCCTGGTCTACGTGCTCCCTCTCTACGCGGCATCGCTTCGCGTTTGCCCTTTGTTCTTCTTCTTGTTTCCCCTTGAGGCACGACAGCTTGCGCTTATTGAGCGAGCGCCCGGTGGAGTTGGCGGCCAACACGGTGACAGTCGACGCGTCCTGGAATGGTAAGCGCACACGAGAAAAGTCCACGGGTAAGTTGCAGGTTGCAGGCGAGAACTGTCCCAATTGGCCAAAAACAAACAACTGCGTTGCCCAGCCAGACAGGTAACCGCGGAGTAGAAAACGTGCACACACATCAAAGAAGAAAAGATTGAAGTTGGTACCTGATCGGACAACGTGGCGAGCTTTACGGGGCGGTCCTCGGCGAGGCTGGCAATTGCCAGCCGCAGCATGTCGTCGCCGCACTCGGCGATGGTGATGGCCCAACGGCCTACCACAAGCTTGTGTTCGCCTGTGTGGTGGCCGCCAGCGGTGGTGGCGGAGGTGTCGCTCGAGGACGGCGGCAGGGCGTTCCAGTGGTGTGCGGACGCCAGCATTCTGAACGTCTCTCTTCTTTGGATGAAATTGATGTGCGGCCGCCCGAAGCGGGAAGAGAGAGCGGGCGGTGATGAAGTGGTGTGGTGGCGTGTGCGGTTAGGGGATACTGGCGCGGTGCGGGAATCGGCAGGCTTTTATGGCTGATGGTCTGACACGGTGGCGACAGGTGCACGTTTCTTCTCACATGCTCGCGTACGTCACGGATACTGGTTAACTACTAAGCTCGCCATGCCAACGTGCGGAAAACCGCAGCATTCGATTGGCTCCTCGAAAGATCGTACTTTCGTCCGATCAAGCGACCTGGAGTTCGCAAAGTGCGGGGGAAATTTCGGAGGCACTAGCCGACAAGGTTGTCGAGAGCGAAAACCATTGGCCGGGATCTTGGAATGCATGCCATGCGTGGCTCCGATGCCGCGTCAGCAACGGAGTTTCCGATGTTGCAGCTGTACCGCTGCGGGCTCGTAAATTGAAAAAGCCTATAGAAAGGCAATTACAATTTTGGCCAGCAAAGGCTGAGATGGAGATAGTGCGCACATGCGTTCATGCCTGCGGGTTCTAGTGTCTCGTTTTGCATTTTTTCAATGTATCTCTTGGCAGCTTGCCCAGCTGGTGGTGCCCACTCCGTAGGTCCGCTCTACTGCAGGCCTTGTCTTATGGCGGCACACAGTTTGCCACATGTGCCAAGTGTGAGTGCGCCCACGAACCGCCACTTGCGGCCGCCCTCTGGGATCTCGTCGGTCGTTGTGGCGGGATCGTGTGACAAGTGGGAGATGCCCGGGCGCAACCCGCAATTGTGTATTGTGGCCTGAGCTCACCTCTCGTGACCCCACACCAGTTTCCCAGATCTGCCGAGAGCCGAAAGCGGGCCGAGGCCTGCACACCCCGACAAGAGCGATGTGCGTGGCGATAATGATTATCGGTTGTATTTCGATTTGTTTCTGTACACACCAGCATTGCCCCCCCCCCCCAAGCCTACTTCTTTTCCTGCTTCACGCGGAAGAGGAGAAGATGCAGATGCTGGCCACATGCCCGTTCCTCATCACCTGGCGTATATACACCAAACGATCGCACCAGCGTTAGATCAAACGCAGCGCCCGTACAAGATATGGGAGAGGGGGGGGAGGGGAGCGCACCTCGAATATGAGGTCGTTGTGGCCGTAGAAGAGGGTCGAGCCAAAGGGGCTCGTCGTCGTGTTCACCACGGGCTTGCTGGACTTGCCCGGCAGCACCTGCAGCACCTCGTCCCACTGCCGTGTTGCGCGTTGGCGCGCTTGCGTTAGAACGTGCGCGTCTTTTTTCTATGACCGCAACGCAGCCCATTGCCTACACGCGCCGGCAGAGTCGATTCGAGGAGAGGGGGGCAAGGCAACCTTCATGTCTGGATGGATGTGGTTGGGCTTGACGGCGGGCTTCTCCTGTTGTTTGTCGACCTTGATCGGCTTGGGGCTCTCCTTCTCTCTCGCCTTGCCCTTGCCCTTGGCGTCCTCGCCTCCCGCCGTGCCGTTGGCGTTCTTCCTGGCCTGGTCCCTCCTGGTGCCGTTGTTGCCCTTCTTCTTGTTGTTGGCCTTGCCGCCGACGGGCGGCTCCTCGTCCTCGTCCGCCGCCTGGTGGTGCCGGCCATCGCGTTCGGCGTCGTCTTCCTCCCCTTCGGCTTCGTCTTCGTTGATGACGGGTCCCGTCGCCTTGCTCTTGCCCTTCTTTCGCCGGCTCGCCCTGTTCTTCTTTCGCCCGTTTCCATTGGCGTTGACTGGCGCCGCCGCCGCCGCCTCATAGTCGTCATCATCGCCGTTGGCTTCGCCGCCTTTCTCCTCCTCGTCGCCCGGCAGCTTGGGCCTCTCCTCCTCCGGCTCCAGCTCATCGAACTGAGCCCTGAGTACCACGAACACAAATGAGATCACGATTGATTGACGACATCAAATACAATACAAATAAAAATAAAAATTAGATTAAAATAAAATAAATAATAACCTCAAGAGGAATGGGAGAATATACTCTTCTGTGCCGCTCTTGTCGTCGTACTCTGTGCCCTCTGATTCCGAGGTGGAGTCGATTTCCTCTGGGCTTCCGAAAAACAGCTTGAAGTTACACTTGTTGTATCTGTTGGCCACACGTGGCGGTCAGTGAGCACTCGGATTAAATCAATAAATAAAATAATAAATTATTAGATAAAAATAAATAAACGTACACGTTGAAGTCGTTGTGACACGGGAAGTTGGTGTGGAGGATGAACTTCTTGACCATGTGGGTGCGCATGTCGAACAGGATGTCCAGCCCGAGCTTGAAGTAGTTGTAGAAGTAGTCCTCGCAGCCCGCCCCGATGATGGCCTGGTCGCCCGAGTGGATCCGCATCTTGTCCTGTGCGTCGCGGACCCTCGGGTCAGCTGAGCTCTCCAGAGACTCTCGCATCTCTCTCTCTCTCTCACTCTCTCTCTCTCTCTCTCTCTCACACACACACACACACACGCGCGCGCGGATAAGATGCGTGCCTCGTGCTTGTAGAAGGTTCGGTCGGGACGGCCGAGTTCGGTGAGGACGTCCTGCGCCGTGGACTGGAAGTCGAGGCGGCAGCCGCGCCTCATGAACTTGACGCCGTGCGCCGCGTGCACGCGCAGCTCCTCAAAGTAGTCCTCCTACAATGCCACACACACACACACACACACACACACACACACACACACACACACACACACACACACACACACACACACGACGAACGCGTTGAGTTTGGGAGGCAGCAGGGTGTGCGAAGCAGCAGGGCGAGGTGCCTTGGGGTCGAGCGGGGGAATGGTCGTGTCGCGCTTCTCGCCGTGGTAGACGACCATGCGCGCCGCCGTCGGGGTCGTGCCGTCGGAGAACTCGATCGGGAGCTCTGCGTGTGGCACAACACAATGAGGTGTGGCCCAGCAGGCAAAAACAACTTCAAACAAATAAAACAAACAATCAAAAGAATAACAAATAGCAAATAATAACTATAATTAATAATAATAAACCTTCTTCGTCAAAGTGCTTCCACTTGTTTGGAATCGGGAAAGTGAACGTCACGCCCTACAACCACCACCAGATTGCGTGAGAATTCAATCGAACAACACACACACACACACACAACAACAACACACACACACAATGAGCCACGTACGGGGTAGTCGAGGCAGTAGGTCTGGCGTTCGCGGTTGTACTCGCCGGGGAAGGAGGGCCCGAAGCGGCCGTAGATGAGGACGAACGTGGGCAGGGTGTCGGGGCCGCTGAAGGCCACGCCGCAGTAGCGCAGCACCACGCGCGTGAGGTCGTACACCTCGATCGAGTGCAGCCGCTGCGTGCGCGGCTCGAACCGCAGCAGCAGGCCCTCCTCGCTCAGGTCGATCAGCAGATACGTGTTCAACAGGTCCTTTTGGGTGGCGCCACCCCGCGTAAGCAAAACGGGCAACGAGCCGAACGAAGCGGGGAGTGGCTGCGCGCGCGCGCGTCGAGTGCGGTGTGTGGGTACCTCTTCGCAGTACTTGAGCTCGACGGCCGAGATGGTCTTGTAGTTCTTTTGGATGTAGGCTATGGCGGACGAGATGGGCATACCTGCGTGGGTGGGCAACCCGGCTCGTTTAGCCCACAGCGAAGAGGGCGCGTGGTGTTGCTTGGACAGGTTGAGGATTGATGGCGGATGGGTGGGTGGGGGGAAGACGAGACAACGCACCGATTTTGAATTCGCCCACAGATTTGCCAGGGATGACGTCCACATCCAACATTTTGCTCGTGGCTTTGTTTTTGTACAAGGCAGGTGATAAGATGCTGGAGAAAAAAAATGATATGAAAAAAGTATAGCAGACGAAACGCTGGTTGTGCTTTGATGCTTCCAAGTTCTATCGATTGGTCTTCTCTCTTTCTTTGCCACAACAAGCCAGCCGCTGTTGTACTAATTGCAGTTGGTTTTCTCTAGCCTTTCTCTTTTGATTATGTCGGCAAAAATGAATGCCACGTCAGCAAACACGTTCAGGCGTAGGGGGAGGAGTAGAGCCAAGGAGTGGTAAGCGGGAAGAGGAGAACAAAGAACAGGATCAACCCGCCCACAAAGGCGATGATAAGCTCTGTTCATCGATGAAGCGAAGCGTCAGAAACGTAGTGGTGCACTGAAGCAGGGACGAGGGACGTACTGTCCTTGTGCGCGTGGCCGGGGATGTCCTCTACGGCGGGGAACCCCATAATGTTACAGAAGGCGTGGGCCAGGAAGGGAGCCACGATGTGTCCTGGTCCACATACACATTGACACAGCAAGCTGAGACGAGGAAGCCCCTGAAGGAGACACGAAGCCCACTTACCCGTTCGCAAAAAGAGGAACGCCGAGTAGCAGCCAAACACAGTCGTGTAGAACAACTGGAACACTGCGCGAGTTGTCGTTGTTGTCAGTTGGTCGAAGCTCCTCCGTGATAGTCTGTACGAGCGGGTAGGTAAAACGTACGGACTTCAGCCCAGGCGTCCTTGAGCTCGGTGCCTTGCTTGTGCAGATGCTGGATGATGTGATGCATGTGTGCTGTGGGAACGACAAACGTCAACCACAAGGCTTATAAGCTCTTGGGAGGCTGCTCTGCGATCTTACCGATGCCAAAGAAGAAAGGCGACAGAAAGATGGTCTGTGTCCAGCTGAAGCCACCACAGATGAGCAGCGGGCACATGCACGAACGGAAGACCCACTCCTCCGTGAACGGTCCCTGCGCGCGTGGGCGAACACCACCACATGAGCGAGCGGGAGTGTGCGCGCAGGTCACACACACAACACAGGTTGGTACCACGACGTAGTTTCGCCAGAAGATGAGGGAGGAGACGTCGGCCTTGAGCTGTTCGAGCAGGTAGTTGGGGAGGGTGCCGCGCTTGATGTGGAACAGCCATTCGTCGTAGTAGCTCATCGCCAGCGGACCGGCAAAGAGTACCATCGTCAGCACGAGAGGGATGATGGCCGCCTGCGATCACCGCGTAAAGTGAGCGTGTGGCACATGTGCAGCCGCGCCCGAGGCCGATAGGCACCTGAATGGCGCCGGTAGTTCGCACTCCCATCCACTCCATCACCTTCCCCAGGTCACGCTATGAGAAAGATGATAAGTCATGTTAGTGATCCGGACATCAAGTAGCACAACGTCTGCCTGCCTGAGTCTGCAGCTGATTTAAAATGAAAGACGAATTTTGATTTAATCTTTAGCTGCAGAAGGGAAGGGGAAGGCAGCGATGTACGTCGTTGGCCCAGAAGTAGAGATACATGACTGCAGTCACGCAGACCAAACCCACGCTTGCGAAGCGCCGCCTGATTACGACGGGGCTATTGCGGTCTATCCGATGTGCGTCGGGCCACAAGTAGAGGCTCCCCACGAACCATGATGCCAGGCCAGCGCAGCTGACTACGGCCCCCAGGCCCGACACATCGAACAAAGCCCCCGCCTCCATCTGAGCAACTGTCCTCTTTTGTTATTATTTTTTGTTGTTTAAAACAAATTAAATTCCACTGCGCAACAAGAGCACAGGAGAACAGTCATGGCGCTGCAGGGGCTGAAGGTGCTCGAGCTTGCCGGGCTGGCACCGGTGCCCTACTGCGGGCTGGTGCTCGCCGACTTCGGTGCGGACGTGGTGCGTATAGACAGGTGGCCTGCCAGTGGTGGCCTCAGCGGCGCGGATGTCCTCGCTCGTGGTAAACGGTCACTGGCGCTCGACCTCAAGAAAGCAGAAGGTACACTCGCAAAGCGGTCCCTCTTGTACACTGTTCTTTTTAAAATTCTATTTATTATAATTAATTTTCAATATTTATTAATTTACACTTTATTCAGCATTAATTCGAAAAGCACCAAAAATCACCTGCAGGTGTGGACACGTTGCTGCGGCTGGCCGAGAAGGCCGACGTGCTGATTGAACCCTTCCGGCCGGGCGTGATGGAACGACTTGGCCTCGGGCCCGACGTGCTGCTGCGCCGCAACCCGCGGCTCATCTTTGCTCGCCTCACCGGCTTCGGACAGGTTCGTGCCACCATCGCCGCCCGTTGCGTTGTTGCGTTCTGCTCAGCGCTGTGTGCTACGCCGCTGCTACAGGACGGCTACTACGCGCAGCGGGCGGGACACGACATCAACTACATCGCCGTGGCTGGCGCCCTGTCGCTCTTTGGTGTCCACCAACCGCCTCTGTTGCCAAACAGGCCTTCGTTTCGCTCACCACCTGCCCACGTCGACCTGCGCGCAGGGCGGCGAGGGGAGAGCCCCCTGTTCCCGGGCAATGTGCTGGGCGACTTTGCAGGCGGCGGCATGCTCTGCGCGCTCGGCATCCTCCTGGCCGTGATCGAGCGCGCCAAGTCGGGCAAGGGACAGGTCCGTTGTGCTGTATTGCGTTGTGCAAGCACTCGACACCGGGCCGATCTCTCTCTCTCTCTCTGTGTGTGTGTGTGTGTGTGTGTGTGTGTGTGTGTGTGTGTGTGTGTGTGTGTGTGCAGGTGGTCGACGCGGCCATGGTCGATGGCGCATCCTACCTGTCGACATTCATGCACAACCACCGCCACACGGGCCTGTGGGGCAACGAAAGGGGCGCCAATCTGCTCGACTCCGGCGCTCCCTTCTACGAGACCTATCGCACCAAGGACGGTAAGCGATACCCCCCTCCTCCCTTCTGCGTGCGCGCTCTCTCTCACTCGCTCGCTCACATAGGCAAGTTCGTCGCCGTGGGCGCTCTCGAGCCTCAGTTCTACCGCCACCTGCTCAAGGCAAGACACGCAATCGCTTGGTGTGTCTTTCGTTGGCCTGTCGCCTTATATACGTGGCGGGGGGGGGGGCGCCAGGGCCTGGAGTTGGACAAGGACGAGTCGCTGCCGCACCAGATGGACTCGTCTCGGTGGCCCGAGCTCAGGCAAAGGTTCACCGAGCGCTTTCTCTCGCGCACGCGGGACGAGTGGGCGCGCGTGTTCGATGGGCTCGACGCCTGCGTAACGCCCGTGCTCGACCTGCCCGAGCTCATGGACCACCAGCACAACAAGGACAGGTGCGCGTGCGCGCGCGCGCGCAAGTGGTTGCCTGCGTGCGGTGCATGCAGCGACTGATTGTGAGACCGGCGGCGAGTAGGCGTCTGCTCGAGGAAAACGAAGCGGAGGGAGGCCGATGGGAACCGCGACCGGCCCCGCGGCTCTCGCGCACGCCGGCCGACAGCGTGCGAGACAAGGCCTCGCCGGCTGCCGGCCAGCACACCCGCGCGGTGCTGCGCGAGTACGGCTTCGGGCCCAACCAAGTCGCTCGCCTGCTGGAATCGGGCGCCGTAGGGGCGCCGCCCGAGAGCCTGCTGGTGGGCCACGCCAAGGCCGCGCTATGATATCGATCATTGGTAAGCGGGTTTTGAACCGACGCCGGCACAGGGCCAGCGCGTCGTGTGCGGAGGTTGTGCAGTCAGTCCGAGTAGGGGAGATGCGTTCTCGTCATCTGACATCTGCCGTTTGTTTCAGGAATCGGCAATGCTGTGTTTCACGCGTCTCAACGATGGCTTCGTGCCGTGTGGCACGACCTCTGCTTTCGCTTGTGGATGCGCGGGCGCTGGACGCGTGGGCTGTAGTGTTGGTGTTGGAATGTTGAAAATCCGTTACAAGTTAAACATACAATTCTTCGGATTCCTTTCAAGACAATCGCGGGAGAGGGTAGTGGTGAGCTGAGCAAGAAGGCGTGGAAAACTGGGAGGCTTGGCTGACATGGACAAACGATTAAGCTTGCATCGTGATTTCTACCTGTCCATTTCGTATCCTATTTATTTGCACTTGTCACTTCAACCACATCAAACACCACTGGTGACATTCGCATTCACGCCGAGCAACCACCAGGTAGTCAGGTAACGTCTCTCATCCCTTCTCAGCGCCAGCCGTCTGCTCATATCTCTTTGCAGGAGGTCACACGATTGCAAAATGCACAAGGCGGTGGGCAGGTGCGTGCCATCGTTCAGAGGCTCCGTCCCCGAGAGCGTCAGCCCGATCGACATCCGTTACGAAGTTCGGTTCCACTCTGTGAACGGCCTGCCCGAGCTCGAAAAGGGCAAGACCATTCTTATCGGTGTGCCCCCTCCTCTCTGTTCAATCATTCTTCTTGTGGTCTGTGCTCATTACCCACCCACAGCATGGAAGCAAGCGTGGGGGGTCACCAACAAGCTGAAGGGACAGACCACGCCTAAGCCTGTAGAGGTACGCCTGTCCTTTTTTTGTTCATTTTTTCATGTGGTTTCATTTATTGTGGTTGGCAGGGAGCGACGGTGACGTGGCTGGGCAGGCGGGAGGGCAAGGTCTCCTTCACCACCACCATGAAGCGTCGACATCTTCAAGCCGCGGCCAAGCGCCAGAGCAAGAAGTCGCTCAAGCTCTACTTGATCGAGGTACACCACCTCCATGCACCCCAATCCCGTGCAGCTAGCTGACACTCCTTCCTTTCTGGCGATGCAGCCGCATGGCGCAGGCTACAGGAAGCTCTACAAGGCGAGGCTCTCCCTCGCCGACTACCCTGACGAGGTCGTGTGCGCCCAGGTGGGCCTCGTGCTCCACCCGTGCCTCAAATTCTACTGGAACAGCAACCCCATTCTTCAGGTCAGTCGTGCGTTCAGCTGCAACCTGACAAATCGGTTAACGTGCAACTCCCCCCCTCAAACATAACCAGATGTACATCTCGTCCAAGTGGGTGGGCGAAGAGGCCGACCAATTCCGCACTCTGTCGCGAAAGGCGTCGGCGTTCCTCGAGGTGCGCTGATGCTCTCCTCAGCAGTGGCTGGCGTATTGTGACATTGGAAGACTAGTAGCCTGACGCTCTTTGTCTGTCGCGACAGTTCGACTTCATCAGCGACCACATCGAGCAGTGTCTCAAGGACTCGCTGAAGGAGACACAGAGCGAGATCATCTCCATCTCCAACGAATGCCGGACCCTGAAGAAGAAGTACCGGAGGCAGAGAGCCGTCCTGGATGAGGCGCTCGAGAGGTTGCACGAAAAGGAGCGAGAGATGGACGCCTCCCTGAAGCAGACCGACGACCACGCGTCGACGCAAAGCGTGCTTAGCTGGGAGTGGGACGTCTCTGGTACGCAGACCACCAGCGTGCCCCCTAACTCGCCGACACATTCCAGCATTCCAACGTGTCCGAGCGCAGGGTCGGATGGTGAGCGCGCCCAAGATGAGAGAGATCGCAAGCAACACCAACATCAAGAAGGAGGAGCCAATAACGAAAGGGAAGAAAACGTCGAACAGAAAACGGTAGATGTCTTGCTGACGGAAGCCGAAGAGCCGGTAGTTTTGCAGCAGGAGAGCTACAGCGGAGATCGCCAGATCAGCACGGCTACTTTCCTTACTTTCCTCTCCATCACCTGGGCCTACCGCGACACCTACAAGGTAAGTCTGCAACAAACGTACTTTATCGCAGTGAGATCAGTCTGTGCGTGTGAGGAATTGATCACTTTCTTCGCGGCCAATCACAGCGCGTTCTGGAGTTCGTGGTGTGCTACTTTCTGGGGGCCATGCAACTAATGCATCATCGCAACGAGGGATGGTAATACACTTTATTTACATGTCACTGTACAATCCTTGGGGTATTTGTCAATGTTGTACATTGGAGCGTTTGAGGATGGCGATGCCTGGCAGCTGGCGTAGTAAACGGCAGTAGTGCCTCTCTCAGCATGGATCTCTATGACGTTTCGGTTCTAGACAGAAGTCATAGTTCGCTCGACATCGGCGGCACCGGCGCCGGACAAGGCGCATAGACGGTCGAAGAAGGCGACGACGTCGTCCATGGAGGGTCGCTTGGCGGGCTTGTCGTGCCAGCACTTGGCCATGAGCTTGGCCACCGCGTGAGGACAGTCGCTCGGCACCTGCGGCCGCTTGCCCTCGAGCACGTCCAACGACACGCCCATGAAGTTGAGGCCCGCGAAGGGCTGCTTCCTCGTCACCACCTCCCACATGATGATGCCGAAGCTGTACACATCGGCCTTCTCTGAGTAGTGGCCCTCACCGCGGATGATCTCTGGCGCCGTCCAGCACGGCGTGCCGCACCTGGTCATCGTCGCGTTGTCCTCCTTGATGCGAGCGAAGCCAAAGTCGGCCACCTTCACGTTCCAGTTCTCATCCACCTGGACAGTTATCAGAACATGTCCACAACAATGCCATAAGCTTGATTTCAAGCAGGAGACGCGGTATGGTGGATAGGGAGTAGTACGAGAAGATTGGAGGGCTTGAGGTCACGATGGACGATCACGGGCTGAAGCGAGTGGAGGTAGTTGATGCCCACCGCTGCCGACCGCAGCATGCCTATGCGTCGCCCCCAATCCAGCTTTACTCCGCTGGTGTTGTTGTGGAGGAGGTCGCGGAGGGAGCCCTGCTTGACGAACTCGGTCACGATGCACAGATTGGGTGACTTTACGCACGCTCCTGCTCCATCCAAGGACTTGATCAGCACATGATACAACATGCGAATTATCGGTGGTGGTGGGGCAGATAAGTAGGTAAAGGAGGGGGGGCTCACCGATGAAGAGGACGATGTTGGGGTGGTGAAGCTCGGAGAGGAAGGCCATCTCCGCGCGGAACCCGAGCATGCTCCGCTCGTCGAGCTTCTGCTTCACGAAGCGCTTGACCGCCACCTCGACGCCCTTCCAGCGACCCTTGAACACCAGCCCGTACGAGCCCATCCCCACCTGCTCTCACGGTCCCCGCCACATTCATCGTCAACACCTTCGCGACACATAGTTTAGCCAGAACCATGGAACGAACCTGTTTGCCGAGCTGGATGTCGTTGAAGTCGATGATCCAGCGACACAGGTTGGCCGAGGTGAGGAAGTTGTCCTCCTTGAACATCATGCCCTCGCCCACCACGTTCTGCAGCGCCGTTTCACGATCCCCGTCGTAGTGCCCGCTGTCACTTCCGCTGTCGCTGCTGCACCCCTCTTGATCTCCGTCCTCGCTCGGTTGTCGCTTGGTCTTGGCCACTCCACCAAAGAAGCGGGCCTCCAGTCCCTCGATCTTGTATTCGTAAAGCCTCGTTCCTGGCTCGCCCAAACCCACAACATAGCCATGTCAGCCCGCCAGGCTCCATTCGAGTCTCTGTGGGGCAGTACCGGAGGGCTGGTCCGGCAGTTCGAACCGGCCCAGGCTGTGGAACCTATTGCGCCCCTTGGCCCCGTGCTGCTCCTCCGCGTCGTCGCCACCGCCAGTCAAGTGGTTCAGTCGGTCCATGGTCGACTGCGAGAGCACCACCTGCCCGCCGTGGGCCAGTGCCGTGATTGTTGCTGCGGTGTTCACAGCGGGACCGACGTACTCGACGCGGCGCGTCATGGCATCCTTGACCGTGCGCACGCTCCCCACGTTCATGCCCATGCGCACGCGCAGTCCGCGGAACACCATCCGCTCGTCGGCTTGGCCCCACTCCTCGCCGGCGCCGGCGTGGGCCAGCAGCGCGGCGGGCCAGTCGAGGCCGAGGAGGCGCTGTTGGACGTCGGCGCACCAGGCGAGGGCGTTGCGCACGTCGGCAAAGGCCATGCAGAAGGAGCCCTCTCCGCTGTTGCGGTCGCGCATGATGAACGCCGCCGCCTCATAGCCTCCATGTTCCTTCAGCACCGATCTGCGTAGGGGTCACAACCACAATGCGCCACAATACGAGGCGTCGATACAGTTTAGCTCGAGTGAGTGGGTGGCGCATGCGAGTCGGCGGATAGTGGGAAAGAAGGAAGGAGGTACCGGAGGAGCTGGTTGTGGAGGAGGGTGGCGTCGCGCATGGCCTCGGCGTTGAACTCCCAGAGGGAGGCGGCGCGTGCGATGTCGGTGAACACGACCGTCACGTGGTCGCCTGTGGGAATCTTCGCGCCGGGGCCCGACACATCAGGGCGGTGGATCTTCGTGGCCGAACTAGAGGATGACGAGGACGTCCGGGACAAGCTCGCCCCGGTGGCCATCCTGCAATGGTATTCGGCGTTTCAGATCCATGTTGATGTCCAGGGTTCACCTCGGCGAAGAGGAACGTACGATGGAAGGGACCAGTCGGCCTTGCCACTGGATGACGACATGGAGCTCTTTGTGTTGTGGCTGCCGAGCTGAGTGTTTGAACCCCCAAGATGGCCGGAGTGAGGTGGATTCCAAATCGCTGCAGCAGTCAACTTGAATGAGGCACGTACGCTGGAATCGCCAAGGATTGAGCTGAGACGTGTCATGACCTCAAGGAACGTCGGGCTGTGGCCATGCGTCATCATTGTCAATAAGGCAGACTAAAAGGAGACGACGGCGAGGTGAGGTGATTACCGAATGGAGGGGTCCTGATGCCAGCACGTGGTAATAAGCTCTACGAACTCGGACCGATCAAGCTCGTCATCAGGTATCTGTGGCCTCAGACCATCTCGGATGACCGCCACGGCCACTGCCGCCAGACTGCATTGGCGTATGCATCATGTTGTTAACTAAATAGAGGGCTGCACACGTGTAAAGGCAACGTACCTCATGCCCTGGTAGGGCTGTTCTCGCGTGAGCATCTCCCACAGCACGATCCCGAACGAGTACACCTGCAGCCAACATCGCCACATCTTTTCAGTTCCAAGCCTTCCTTATCGATAGCTGGCCGCATGGTCGTACGTCGGCGAGAATGGGGTCGGCCGATTCAACTTCGTTGAGGATCTCGGGCGCCGTCCAATGGATGCTTCCCTGCTGATTCTGTCCAGCGGCGGTCTTCTTGAGGTCCTCCTTGAACTTGGTCAACCCAAAGTCGCTCACCTGCCCCGGAGGAAAGCTTAAGCCGGAGCACGGGCCCCGTGCGAAGAAGTAATAGCGGGTGCCAACCTTGACGTTCCACTTGTTGTCGAGGAGGAGGTTGAGCGACTTGAGGTCGCGGTGCACGATGCCCGACGAATGCAGGAAGTGCATGCCCTTGGCCGCCTGGTATGCCATCTTGTACTTGAGCTCTGCCGGTATCTCTGGCACCAGCTCATTGTGCAGAAGCTGTTGCACACGTCACCAAAAGAGATCCGACAATCATAACTTTCAGTGCGCATAGAGAAACCCACCTCAAAGAGGGAGCCGAGGCCCATGAACTCCATGACGATGCACATGTTGGGCGCCTTGGTGCATGCCGCCATGAACAGCACCACGTTCGGATGCCGCAACGTCGTCATTACTCGCACCTGTTCCATCGTTGTTGCCATTGTTGGTCTAACCCAGATGAAGTAGCCCAGATAGGGCCCAGGAGGAAGGGGAGACTGGGTACCTCATCGCGGAAGTTCTTCTCCATCTCCTTGGTGTTGCGATCCGACGATGCAACGACCATCTTCTTCACAGCCACTTCGGTGCCCTTCCACGTGGCTCGATAGACCTCGCCGAACCCGCCCGTGCCCAGCACGGCCCCCAGCTCGATCTCGTGCTCCAGGTCCACCTCCCACTCGTCCCTCTCCACCCTCTTCCTCCTCGCCGCCAGTACAACAAGCGCCACCAGCAGACCAACCATACACACGGCCAGCAGGCCGACGGAGAGTCCCACTCCTGTGCCGCCCCCAACCCGTTCTCCGTTGTCACTACGAAGTAGACTGACCTCAGGCGCAGTAGAGACGTACCGAGACCGATGGCCAAGGAGTCGGTGGAAGTCGCTGCATACTCGCATCGGTCGCCGGTCCAGCCTGGATTGCATATGCACGTACCGAGATCCTGAGCACAGGTGCCCTGATTGGAGCACAGCGTGCCGTTGATGAAGCACTTCTGCAACGGCACCACGTATTGGCCGGCACAACGGAACTGCTCCAGCATCCTAAACGTTGTAATTCTCGCCGGCGCTACTTCAATGGAGAGTACAGCGAAGGTTCTGTCGGAGGTACGAGGTGAGAGAGGACTCTTTTGGACAAGCCAGTTTAACCAGTACCGAGCCTGGTCGTCAAGAGCATCGCTGCTGGTCTGAGTCCAATCTAGGAATTCTACAAGGCCACGCGTCTTGTAACAATTACTGAGATTGTTGGGCAGCAGCACAGAAGCCCAGGCCACAATTGGCCAGCTCCCCGCTGCTGGTGCTGTAGTTCGTAACGCATGGTTAACAAGTTAACGGTGGGGTTCGTCTTTTTTGAGTTTGGGAGAAGGTAGTACAGTTGAGGATGGGCTCGAACATCACTGCCGAAGAACCGGTGGACAAGGCACTCGCGGCGGCCGCGGCAACGGCGGCTTTGGAAGGAGCCACAATGGAGCCATCGCCATTGGCAAGCCGTGCCATGCGCGCTGTGCGAGTGCCGATCACTTGAATGGGCGTCTTCTCGTGAACGGTCAGTCAACCGTGGTAAACCCACAGGCCTAGGCGAGTGGTGGCTACGCACCCAAAAGGTGAAGGCGTAGGGCGTGGTCTTGAGCGTGGGCGTCAAGCTCACCGTGGTGACCTTGATCGTGCGGTTAGGTTGCTCCTCCACAGGAAAACGCGTCCCGTTCCCCATCTGCACTCCTCCCAAGTACCCATTGCCACGCCAAGATCGTCAACAACCGCTCCTCACATGCGCCGGAGAGAAGCAGAGCGGGTGAGGCGTACGGCGGCGTCCCAGCCGTCGACCACCTGGCTCAGAGTGCGCCTCACAAGCTCCGTGATCTCCGACCTCTCCTCCTCCAGCACCAGCACCACGATCTCCTCCTCCGGCAGCTCCACCCCCGCTCCCACCAGCTCCCCGTTGAGTTCCCTGATCTTGGTGTCGTTCCACCGCGTCACACGGCCCAGGTAGATGTCGCCGATCACCGCGAGGCTCAGCACCAGACTGTTGGTGGTGGTGGTGTTGAGGAGAGTGGGCAGGTTGTAGGCAGGCACGAGGCCGATGGCGGCCGAAGGGAGGATGGTGAGGTTGGGAAAGGCGGTCGTGTTGAGGCCCATGGTGGTGACGCCAAAGTCGACGAGCTCGCGCGCAGCCTCCACAGTCGGGTCCTCGGTCGAGGCAAAGTAGTAGTGCAGCCTGTCATCTGCTTCGCCACTGGAGTAGTCGTTTGTCCAGAGAGAAAACTCGGCGAGGGGCGCGCCGATGCCGATGAGTATGGAGAGGTCAAACGCCTGCGCGCCATTGCATTCGACCTGATACAAGGTGTCGATCAAGGCTTTCCTCCCGCTGTCGCCCTGCGTATGGTTGGTATACATGCACATTAGAGAAACAACATAAGCGCGCCTTCGTGTGTCGTGTATGGTGAGTACCATCGAGCAGTACCCCAGGTCATTCAACAGGTCCAGTGCTCGCTTCACATGAGGTGGACACGAATATTAGAAACCCATCAAGGACACACATCTTCAAAGTAAGGCTTATGTGAACCTGGTTGGTCTGAGTCCAGCTGAAGAACGCGAGAAGATCTTCGATCGGCGAGCAGTCGCTCGTGGTAAGATTTTTCCCAAAGGAGATGAAGTTGAAGAAGGCCAGCGGATAAGACTCGTTGCCTGGCGCATCGAAGATGTCGATCACTACATCACCTGCAATCAACTGCTCGTTGAAGTTGTCCACCGCCGACGCCACGCTGTCCACATTCCAAGGTGAAAGCAGTTAGACCACAGCGTCGACGCTGAAGTTACGGAGGAAGGCACCTAGCCTGCGTGGGGGCAACGATGTTGCCGGCGCTGTTAACCAGGCTTGCGCATGTGAGGCCTGCTCGAAGGGCATCTGCTGAGCCCACATAGGTGAGGCTCCCCTCTGTCGCTGCCACGAATGCCAACCGCGCCTCCTGCTCGGTGATGGCTCGTGCGTGGCCGTTCAACGCTGGCGGCAGCCCGCTGAAGCTGCCACCAACGGCGTCGAGCGCCGGCCCAAGGGCGGGGTTGAGAGGCGGGAGGGCGCGCTTGAGAGGTTCCGAGAGGTCGAGGCCATCGCCGTCGATGAAGGCGAGAGAGATGTTGAGTGATGGCAGCTTGTTGGCGCTGGCGAGGTGCGGGTTGAGGGAGACCAGGTGCGAGTCGGTCCACATCGTGATGTTACCCATCAATATCTGTCCAGCATGAACACCGCTCAGGTCAGGAAGAGTGCTCACCGCGCAGTCAACGCAAAACTATTTTCAACGCAAACTAGTTTCCTTTTCGGGAGATAGTAAGAGTATCCCAACTCGCGCAGGAGGAAGGGTGGTACATCGGCGAGAGCCTTGAGATCGAGCACCAAGGCGCCGTCGACGCTCGCGTTGAACCCGCTCCCCAGGTTGTACACCCACACGATGCCCTGCGCCGCGATGGGCACCTGGAACATGGACCCGTACTGCGCGATCGAGTCCGGGTCGTCGTACTCGACCGCCGCGTCGAGGTTGATGAAGTCGCTCGTGCCTGCCTGGATGGCGGCGAGGGCTTCCTCTGCAGGTGCCACGTCGAAGACGATGGTGACGTCGTCGCGCGAGGCGCGGTAGGCATCGCTCCAGGCGGAGAAGAGGGCAGCCACATCAGCGTCGCCCTGGCCGTATATCTCCTTGCTGAAGATGTTTGCTGCTTTGGATCCGCAGCCGTCGTTGCCGGGGGTGGCGAGGGTCAACAGAAAACAACACAGACATAAAACGGCTAAAGCAGAAGAAGCCTCATACCTGAACCAGTATGAAGAAGCATTACCAGAACGCCTAAGAGAAGGAAAGACACGGCCTTGTGGAGGCGCATGGCGGTGGCGTTGTGTTGCTTGCGTTTGAGTTAAGAAACAAAGACGGTTGAGCGCCAGCAACAAAAGAGGAGGCAGTTGCTGCGTGATAGGCCGGGAAAGTGTTCTTGTTGGCTTTGGAAAGGTAAGGAGGGTTCCAGATGGGGGACGACGAGCACAGATGCGGGAGCTGGTGGGTGTAGGCCGAAAATAGAGATCGCGACCATAAAAGACATGCGCCACTTTTGGGTGCTTGGTAATTCGGTGCGGGGAAACTCGTGATTTCGTAGATCGGTCCGAGATATAACAGATCACACAGCAACTACTTTTAAGGCGGCGTGCTAGGCTTTGTGGCAAATGGCACGAAACAGCTGCGGGTACACACGGCTTTGTGTTCCAATAGGAATATTATAACGGCGTTATTTTTTTATTTATTTTTTCTATCTGCGCGTATCTACGCAGAGAAATGCCCGCTCAAGTCCGAATAATGAAGTCTGTAGCTTCGAGCAAACACCGGTCGGCGTATGTTGCCTGTCAACCAGGGGTGCCCAGCTCCAGGTCGCTCACGCCACCGTGCCCTGCACTCGAAGCGGCAGAGGAGCATAGACGGTCGAAGAAGGCGACGACGTCGTCCATGGAGGGTCGCTTGGCGGGCTTGTCGTGCCAGCACTTGGCCATGAGCTTGGCCACCGCGTGAGGACAGTCGCTCGGCACCTGCGGCCGCTTGCCCTCGAGCACGTCCAACGACACGCCCATGAAGTTGAGGCCCGCGAAGGGCTGCTTCCTCGTCACCACCTCCCACATGATGATGCCGAAGCTGTACACGTCGGCCTTTTCCGAGTAGTGGCCCTCACCGCGGATGATCTCTGGCGCCGTCCAGCACGGCGTGCCGCACCTGGTCATCGTCGCGTTGTCCTCCTTGATGCGAGCGAAGCCAAAGTCGGCCACCTTCACGTTCCAGTTCTCGTCCACCTTAACAATCATCGCATGGGCTCGGCCCGGCGTCAACATGACGATGATGATGATGATGACAACGACGAGTAGAATGGAGAGGCGCGTACGAGGAGATTGGAGGGCTTGAGGTCGCGATGGACGATCACGGGCTGAAGCGAGTGGAGGTAGTTGATGCCCACCGCTGCCGACCGCAGCATGCTCATGCGCCGCCGCCACTCCAGCTTCACCCCACTCGCGTTGAGGAGGTCGCGGAGGGAGCCCTGCTTGACGAACTCTGTCACGATGCACAGATTGGGCGACTTCACGCACGCTCCTGCTCCGCCCCCCCCCCCAACGCACAAGCATGTGAGATACAACCGCGCGCATTCATCAACATTGAGGATCCACTGTCGTCACAATGATGGTGGCGGGGCAGATGGGTGGGTGAAAGGGGAGGGGCGCTAACCGATGAAGAGGACGATGTTGGGGTGGTGAAGCTCGGAGAGGAAGGCCATCTCCGCGCGTAACTCGAGCATGCTCCGCTCGTCGAGCTTCTGCTTCACGAAGCGCTTGACCGCCACCTCGACGCCCTTCCACTGGCCCTTGAACACCAGCCCGTACGAGCCCATCCCCACCTGCTCTCCCCCACCAGCAACCATGTCGACACAAAATGAATCCACAAGGTTTGGGCCAACAGGGAGTGGGGTGTGAGGGGGGAGGGTACCTGGTTGCCGAGCTGGATGTCGTTGAAGTCGATGATCCAGCGGCACAGGTTGGCCGAGGTGAGGAAGTTGTCCTCCTTGAACATCATGCCCTCGCCCACCGCGTTCTGCAGTGCCATCTCTCCCTCCTCGCCTTCATCACCTTCGTGGCGCCCGCTGTTGTACCGGCTGCTCCCGCCGCTGCGCTCCTCGCTCTCGTCCCACGGCGCGCCGTCCTCCTCGTTCACGTTGCGGCGCGATTGGGACACGCCGCCAAAGAAGCGGGCCTCCAGTCCCTCGACCTTGTACTCGTAAAGCCTCGTCCCTGCTCGCCCCCCCCCAAACAGAGCCACGTCAGCATGCCTGCTCTACATTCTGTCGACATCATTCGAGAGCAGCACAGGCCTGTGCTGTGACAGTACCGGAGGTTTGATCAGGCACTTCGAACCGGCCCAGGCAGTGGAACCTATTGCGCCCCTTGGCCCCATGCTGCTCCTCCGCGTCATCGCCGCCGCTACCGCCGGTCAAGTGGTGCAGTCGGTCCATGGTCGACTGCGACAGCACCACCTGGCCGCCGTGGGCCAGTGCCGTGATGCGCGCCGCGGCGTTCACAGCGGGACCGACGTACTCGACGCGGCGCGTCATGGCATCCTTGACCGTGCGCACGCTCCCCACGTTCATGCCCATGCGCACGCGCAGTCCGCGGAACACCACCCGCTCGTCGGCTTGGCCCCACTCCTCGCCGGCGCCGGCGTGGGCCAGCAGCGCGGCGGGCCAGTCGAGGCCGAGGAGGCGCTGTTGGACGTCGGCGCACCAGGCGAGGGAGTTGCGCACGTCGGCAAAGGCCATGCAGAAGGAGCCCTCTCCGCTGTTGCGGTCGCGCATGATGAACGCCGCCGCCTCATAGCCTCCATGCTCCTGCAGCACCGCCCTACATTACGCCCCCAATGATTGTATCATCAGCGAACAGGAAAAAATAAACTAATAAAAACAAAAAATAATAGAAAAAGAAATAAAAGAATAATGGGGTAGGCGGTACCGGAGGAGCTGGTTGTGGAGGAGGGTGGCGTCGCGCATGGCCTCGGCGTTGAACTCCCAGAGGGAGGCGGCGCGTGCGATGTCCGTGAACACGATCGTCACGTTATCGCCTGCCGGGGGCCGCACGCCGGCCGCTGCCGCGTTGTGGAGTTGGCCGGAGGACTGGGCCGACGAACCAGAGGACGACGTCCGCGACATGCCCGTGGCCGACCTAACGCGACCAGTGCACAGCAGACCAATCAGCTACCTCCCCCCTCTAGACAGAGTTCCAAAACCTCCACAGCACGGAGCACGCGCGATGTGGTTATGGGAAGAGAAAGAGAGAGCGTACGACGGGAGCGACCACTCGCCCTTGCCGCTCGATGAGGACGACGTGGATGTCCTGGTGGCCAGATAGCCCTGGTAGCGCGACCATAGCAACGCCGTCTTCTGTCAGGCCACCGGTGAAGGTGATTGGGGGGGGGGGCACGTACGCTGGAGTCGCCCAGCATGGCGCTGAGGCGGGTCATGATCTCCAGGAATGTCGGGCTAGTAACCAATGGGAGAGGACAGCGACGTTAGCCGCTAACGGTCAAGGATAGAGGAGGGGAGGAGTGGTTACCGGATGGAGGGGTCTTGATGCCAGCACGTGGTGACCAGCTCGGCGAATTCGGATTGGTCGGCTTCTTCGGACATCGGTGGCCGCAGACGGTCGCGGATGACCGCCACCGCCACTGCCGCCGGACTGCGTAGGTATGCGCGGAATGTTAAATATCGCGCGCTGTGCGAATCGTGCACGCGAACGTGAGCGCGAACCTCATGCCGTGGTAGGGCTGCTCTCGCGTGAGCATCTCCCACAACACGATCCCAAACGAGTACACCTGCAACCAACGTTACCCATCCACCCGTAATTAGCAGTGCTCGATTGACCTCCTCTCTGCAGGGATAGGGACAGTGCAGTGGTGGTAGGGAGGAGCGAGTACGTCGGCGAGGATGGGGTCGGCCGAATCGACCTCGTTGAGGACCTCTGGCGCCGTCCAATGGATGCTCCCCTGTAGCTGCTGCTGCTGCTGGGCGGTGCCGGCCTTCTTGAGGTCCTCCTTGAACTTGGTCAACCCAAAGTCACTCACCTGCCATGGAGGAAACCAATCGGTTGGAATGGTCCAGCGGCAAGGAAGACGAGAGACGGATAGAGAGAAAGAAGAGGAAAAGCAAAAGGCAGAGAGGAAACCTTCAGATTCCACTTGTTGTCGAGGAGGAGGTTGAGCGACTTGAGGTCGCGGTGGACGATGCCCGACGAATGCAGGAAGTGCATGCCCTTGGCCGCCTGGTATGCCATCTTGTACCTGAGCTCCGCCGGTATCTCTGGCACCAGCTCGTTGTGCAGCAGCTGTCCTCGTTGCACACCACGTCGACATTCATTTACTGAGCGCAAGGCGACCCCCACGTTGAGGTGATTAGACAACTCTAGAAACGCACCTCGTAGAGGGAGCCGAGGCTCATGAACTCCATGACGATGCACATGTTGGGCGCCTTGGTGCACGCCGCCATGAACAGCACCACGTTCGGATGTCGCAACGTTGTCATCACTCGCACCTGTTCCGTTGTTGGTTGTTGGTTGTTGTTGGTTGTTGTTGGTAAGCCAACCATGTAAACTTGAAGTTGCAGGTTGAAGGGGGTCACCTCGTCGCGGAAGTTCTTCTCCATCTCCTTGGTGTTGCGATCCGAAGAAGACGATGATGAAGACGAGACGACCATCTTCTTCACGGCCACCTCGGTGCCCTTCCACGTGGCTCGATAGACCTCGCCGAACCCGCCCGTGCCCAGCACGGCGCCCAGCTCGATCTCGTGCTCCAGGTCCACCTCCCATTCGTCCCTCTCCACCCTCTTCCTCCTCGCCGCCAGTGCCACAAGCGCCACCAGCAGGCACAGCACCAAGCACGCCACCGCCAGCCCCACCGCCAGTCCCACCCCTGCATGTCCTCACCCACCCCCCGTGTAGATTGCGCCAACAACATCGTCAACGTCATCACCACCACCGCCACATGATTTGCACAAGCACACGCGTGTACCGAGGCCGATGACCAAGCCGTCGGACGACGACTCCACCACCTGGCACCGATCGCCCGTGAAGCCCGACAGGCAGATGCACTTGCCCAGCTCCTCGCTGCACGTGCCGCGGTCGGAGCACAGCGTGCCGTTGATGAGGCACTCCTGAACCGGCACCACCAGCTCGCCGTCGCACGTGAGCCGCTCCAACTGGAGGAAGACATGCCTCCGCACGGCGTCGACTTGGTTGGCGCTCACTCCAAACGTTCTGTGTAAGTTCTCGATGTAGTGAGCTACCACCAATAGAGAGACCTCTTTTGTTTGATTGGCGATCGATATGGTACCGGGTGAGGCCGTCATTGGCGTCATCGCTGGTCTGTGCCCAGAACACGAACTCGACGAGGCCACGCAGCTTGTTGCAGTTGTCCTGATCGGGGAGAATCAGAAACGACGCCCACGCAACCATCGGCCAGCTGCCTTCTGCTTCCGCTGCGCAAGGCCACCAACCAATAGGAAAAAAAAAAAGAAATACAATTTCACATCAGTTAGCGGGCCGCAGCACACCGTGTGGGACATGTGTGCGCTCGTACAGTTGAGGATAGGTGCAAACGCAACGGTCGATGTCGTGATGAAGTTCTCTACGGTGTAGTCACCGAGGGCCGCAGCGACGGCTTCCTGCGACGGTGACACCACGGAACCGTCGCGATTGGCAAGCCGCGCCACCTGAGCCGTGCGGGTGTTGATCACTTGAAACGGCGTCTTCATCATTCCCCCCCCCACAGTACAACGTCCCCCACTTTGTCAACCACAACTCAAAACGTAGGGTGATGACGAGTGGTGGCAACGCACCCAAATGGTGAAGGCGTAAGGCGTGGTCTTGAGCGTGGGGGCCAGGCTCACCGTGGTGACCTTGATCGTGCGGTTGGGTTGCTCCTCCACTGGGAAACTCGTGCCGCTTCCCATCTGCTCTCCTCCCCCAAGATTGTCAACAACAACTTCTAAAGGAGGATTGTGGGGGGGGGGGGTGAGGCGTACGGCGGCGTCCCAGCCGTCGACCACCTGGCTCAGAGTGCGCCGCACAAGCTCCGTGATCTCCGACCTCTCCTCCTCCAGCACCAGAACCACGATCTCCTCCTCCGGCAGCTCCACCCCCGCTCCCACCAGCTCCCCGTTGAGTTCCCTGATCTTGGTGTCGTTCCACCGCGTCACACGGCCCAGGTAGATGTCGCCGATCACCTCGAGACTTAGCACCAGACTGTTGGTGGTGGTGGTGTTGAGGAGAGTGGGCAGGTTGTAGGCAGGCACGAGGCCGATGGCGGCCGAAGGGAGGATGGTGAGGTTGGGAAAGGCGGTCGTGTTGAGGCCCATGGTGGTGACGCCAAAGTCGACGAGCTCGCGCGCCGCCTCCACGGTCGGGTCCTCGGTCGAGGCAAAGTAGTAGTGCAGCTTATCGTCGTCGTCGTCGCTCGAGTAGTCAGTGGCCCATATGGCGAACTCGGCGAGGGGCGCGCCGATGCCGATGAGCACGGAGAGGTCGAATGCCTGCTCGCCGTTGCATTCCACCTCGGCCAGCGTGTCGATCATGTTCTTCCTGCCTCCATCGCCCTAGCTCCAAAAATTAGGCTGATATTTTAAATGATAATGATAATAATAATAATAATAAAAAATTAAGAAAAGTAAAGAATGGATGGTAAAACTTGAAAAATAATGAACGTACAAAGGAAACGTAGGACAGCTGCGTCAAAATGTCCAGCGCTCTCTGGTTGGTCTGGGTCCAGCTGAAGAAGGTGAGCAGGTCGACCACGGGCGAGCAGTCGGCCAACGTGATGTTCCTCGGGATGGAGATGAAGCTGATATAGGCCAGCGGGTATGACTCGTTGCCCGGCGCATCGTAGATATCGATCACCACGTTGCCCGAGATGAAGTCTTCGGCAAAGTCGGCCACCGCCGCCGCCACACTGCTCACACCCGACCCGCTGTGTGAGACTCCAGTATCGTACAACCAAGAAAGGCGCCGGAGGAGGTGTGCCTAGTGGTCGAGGGCACAATCGGGTTGCCCGCGTTGTTGACGATGCTCGCGCATGTGAGGCCGGCTCGAAGGGCATCGGCTGAACCCACATACGTGAGACTCCCCTCGGTTGCTGCCACGAATGCCAACCGCGCCTCCTGCTCGGCGATGGCTCGTGCGTGGCCGTCCAAAGCTGGAGGCAGCCCGCTGAAGCTGCCACCAACGGCGTCGAGCGCCGGCCCAAGGGCGGGGTTGAGAGGCGGGAGGGCGCGCTTGAGAGGTTCCGAAAGGTCGAGGCCATCGCCGTCGATGAAGGAGAGAGAGATGTTGAGTGATGGCAGCTTGTTGGCGCTGGCGAGGTGCGGGTTGAGGGAGACCAGGTACGGGTCGGTCCACATCGTGATGTTGCCCATCAGTATCTGGCCCCAGTCGCATGTCAGACCACGGAAACTCAGTGATACAGGAAGCTTGGCTTTAAAAAAACCGATTGAAGGAAAGGGAAACACATATGGAGCTTAATAGGAATGACAATTTTACCCGGCGCGGGCACACTGCAACGAGCACAACAAATGGGGAACTGGACACACGAATCAAAAAAAAGCAAAAAAATACTACCAGATCAAAAAATGGAAAAAAGACGCCCTTTCCACCACGCAGGCGATCGGAGGGCAGCAACACCACAAATGAAGGAAGGGGGGAAGAAAGGAGGTACATCGGCGAGAGCCTTGAGATCGAGCACCAAGGCGCCGTCGACGCTCGCGTTGAACCCGCTCCCCAGGTTGTACACCCACACGATGCCCTGCGCCGCGATGGGCACCTGGAACATGGACCCATACTGCGCGATCGAGTCCGGGTCGTCGTACTCGACCGCCGCGTCGAGGTTGATGAAGTCGCTCGTGCCTGCCTGGATGGCGGCGAGGGCTTCTTCGGCGGGCGCCACGTCGAAGATAAGAGTGAGGTCGTCGCGCGAGGCGCGGTAGGCATCGCTCCAGGCGGAGAAGAGGGCAGCCACATCAGCGTCGCCCTGGCCGTAGATCTCCTTGCTGAAGATGTTTGCTGCTTTGAAAGTGTCACACCGCCACAGAAGGAAGAGTCAGTCTGAAGGGTCTGTGCATGTAATCAAGCAGAGGTGGAATGAGGAGCAACGTAGGTCGCACCAGAACCAGGCTGAAGAAGCACTACCAGCAGTCCAATGAAAAGCAAGAGAGGTAGGGTTTTGTGGTGGCGTTGCATGACCGTCATGCAACGAGGTAAGAGTGGTGGTACAAAGAAGAAAGCAATGGGTTTGTGTTAGTCGAGGTGAAGTAGGTGCTGAGAAGGACAGGCAAGTGAGAAGAGGTTAAAAGGCGGGTAGCCGCACTCGCTTTGGTCCCCCTGCAATTGGTGGTGGAGCTATTCCTGGTACCAGGAGACAGGGAGCTGCGACTGAACTTGACGAATGACACGGCGCGAACACTGGCCGCGGAGGTTTCAGAGCGTCCGCATAGGCTCTGCCACCGTGACCCAACCTCTCATAAAAAGGTGTCTCATGCCTGGTCCTCTTTCTGCGGGGTGGAACATTTAGGTAATTATATTGTTCTTATTCTTGATTATTTTTGTGATACTCTCTCTATCCACACAGAAAGGAAAATGGACAAGAAAATTAAAACAGCGAAGAAACAGACCAACCAAGTTTTCTTCGTTCTTTGGCCATGGTGCAGTTACAGCCACTGTATGGGTTAGTGGCTGTGGCTTCAGTTTCGCTTCTTCTCGTCTACCTGCTTGTCCCTTCCTTGCAGCCCCCAAACCTCGATATCTCTCCCTCCGACCTCCTCCACGCCAACCTCGCCGACGCCACGCACACAGATTCTCCGCGCGACAGCGAAAAGACAGACCAGCAAGACGGAGGTGCCACGGTAAAGGTCATCACGACTTGGCCAAGGAAGAAGACAGGAAATGCGAAGCACGGTACAGAGGAGATTGATGATAGCAACACAAATCCTACACTGAGCGAGCCACCAATCAACTCCACCCTCGTGGCCTACGTGTACTGGGAGCGCGATGCCGTATATGCCGAGAACCTACGCTACTTCCTGCGGGCCGGCGTGGGCTCGGCCGAGGACAGCCAGCGGGACGGTGTGGAGTACCTCCTCATCGTGCAGGGCCACACCTTAACCGTCGACGTGCCGCCCCACGTCAACGTGTGGAAGCGGGACAACACCTGCTTCGACTTTGGGGCCGTAGGCGAAGCCCTCCGCGATCCCTCACTCCGCCTGCCCACGTTCCGGCGCTATGTCATCCTGTACGTCGTGCTCCCTTTTGCGACTGTCTTCGTGCTTTGATTGCTCTTTTGTCGTCTTCGTTCTTTGGCTTCGTTCTTTGTCGTCTTCGTTTTCTCATCCTTGCTGTCAGCAACTCGAGCGTGAAGGGACCCTACCTGCCTGCCTACTGGCCGTCCCACGTCCACTGGTCCACCATCTTCACCAGTCGCGTCAATGAGCGCGTGAAGCAAGGTACAACCCCTCTTCCCGACCTTGCTTTGAATCGTGACGCGTGCAATTGCGCTCAAGGCGTTGTTACTCCTCCAACGTTGCAAAAACAACAAGTGGGCACCTCGATCGTGTGCTTGCCCAAGACGGATCTGGGTGGCTGGGGGCCGCGCATTGAGGGATTCGCTTGGGCCACCGATCACATCGGCATCCGGTTGGGCCTCAAGCACGGCGTGTTCGATTGCTTCGACAACAAGGTCGACGTCATTGTCAACGTAAATCCACACTCACCCCCCCTCCTCTCCCTTTTCCGCTGGTGGATTGCTTATACTGCGTCCAATGGCGAAGGGCGAGTATGGCATGTCGCGCGCCGTGTTGGGCGCCAACTATTCGCTGGACACGCTGCAGCTCAAGTACCAGGGCGTCGATTGGACCGACACCGCCAACTGGGGTTGCAACAGCAACAAGCACCCGACACGAGCCCGCGCCTATCAGGGCATCAGTACGCGCTCCGGTGTCCGTTGTGATCATTGTCGCCTAGGCACTCATTTGGTTATCATCGTCATGGCCACCTCCTACAGACATGCACCCATTGGAGACGGTGTTCCACAAGAAGAGCTGGACCGACATCAAAATAGACGTGCTGCCCGAGTACATGCAACGCTACTCCCAATGGCAGTACGACGCGCTCGACCGCCGGGCCGGCAAGCGTCGGCCGCCATCTTAAAGACCTTCTGTCTTCCCCTTCAAATGTGTACACATCTGGAGCGATTGGAGGCCTCCCTCTCTCTCTCTCTCTGGTTTTTATTCGCCAAAAACGCTTCGCGAGGATCGCTAGAGTGGTCCATCTCTTCACCTCCTCTTGGCCTTGGCGTGGCGCTCGACGTCGCCAAAGGGCTTCGGGTAGCGGACCATCTTGATCAAGAGGGCCAGCGGGATGAGGAACCACGGCAGGTACACGCTGAGCATCTTGAGCCTGCGCACGCCCGCCAAGCGCGGCGTTAAGATCAGATTGCTTCACACACACACACACACGTCGATGGGTGGCGCTGCGTGTCTTGTTGGAACGACGGCAAACCTGTGGGTCGGGTCCATGGGCGTGAAGGCCGTCTCGAAGAGGATGGGCGTCATCACGGTGACCAGGTGGGTGCCGTACATGAGGGCGGGAATGCGGATCCAGTTGCGGCCTGCACGTGCAGTATGAGCTCCGGCGGAGCGGGCCGGCAAAGAGAAAGCGCAGCGGGAGAGGGATCACGCACACTTGGCAAAGGCGTAGACGGCGACAAAGAAGAACGGCACCTGGATGAGCATCTCGGCCCACACCAGCGATTGGAACCACAGCGGAGGCTTGGCCATCAGGAAGTCTGCATGCCGCGTACGCAGGTGGTCAAAGGGAGAAATTAATATTACAATCAATAATCTTAATGTATAAAATAGAGAAAATAAAACGTTTTCCCTTCTTGAAGCCAGGGCTGGAGCAGTACCTCCAAAATCGCGGATGTACCAATCCACAAGATCAACGCTGGCCTGCGGAAATACGCTACGGTCGGGAACCAGCGCATGAGCGTCTGAGTTGAGGTAAGCCGTGATTAGTACTTACGATGGGCAGTGCGCGCTTTCACACAGTGCAATACCAATGAGGAGGGTGATGGGAATGTGGATGGCGAAGTAAATCAAGAAAATGTTATCCAGCAGTGACCTTCCCGCCATCTTCAACAACAACGACGTCGAAGATAATTAATTTTTGCAATAAAAAGAAGTTGAAATACCTGACATACCGCGTTTCATCCCAGGCTAACCGCATCTTGAGATCGTCCAATTAGAATTTGTAGCCGTCGCGCCAAGTTACGCACTTACAGGAGGCGTCTGGCCAGCGCGACGCCACTGCCACAGCAGTTGTGTGCCATCCACCTTCTGGCGGAGGAGAGCACCCACTGTTCCTCTTTGGCCGTGATCGGCAACCTCTCGCCGACCTTTTCCGTTCCACTACCCTAAACTCCAGTTTACATGTGGTCAAGTTGTTGGCAACGAGCACACAATTCACAAAAGGCTGCCTTCTCGCCGTGCAGGAAAGGGCGAGTGACACGAGGTCAAGAAGGCCAAGGCGACGCCGGAGGGGCGCCACTCGCACACGGCCGTCGTGTGGCGCGACTCCATGTTCGTGTTTGGTGGTGCCACTGCCGATTCGAGCCGTGTGTTCTCTGGCCAGATGCTTGAGTTCAACTTCCGTACGCTCTCCCGGGCTTGTGTTATTTTCCTTTCATTTCTTCAAACATCCCAAGCCAAGCCGGCTCACGTATTGGACTTCACAGGTAGCGGAGAAGGCGCACATTCCCATGAGTTCATCGGGCCCTGTGAAGAAGCACAGCAGCCCACAGGCGACACGACGTTGTGGACAGACAAGCGCACGGTAGACTTCATAAGAGTGTTGCCGGCAGAGCTCTCGCTTCGCATCCTGTTGTTCCTGCCCATGGCCGATGTGGGCGCCACTCTGCCGCGCGTGAGCAAGGCCTGGCAACGGTACCTTGGCACGCGCGCATGGGTCTCCGCGCGACCACAGGTCACTCAGGATGTGTGGGTCACACCACAGGTTCGTGGAAGACGATGCGCTGTGGCGCGAGGCTGTCGCCGCGTTCGAACAGGACGTCGTCCCAGGCAAAGAACGACAAACGACCAGTTGCAAGGCGCAGCTGAAGAAAAGTCTCGAATGCAACCCGTTCCAAGATATGGCCCACTTCTTCCATTTATATAGATAGATATAAATCTTATTATTATCATTATTACAATTCCGTTTAACTTCATCAAATCAGAGTTGCTAATTTTGTTCCGTTGCAATGCAACACAAGTGCGATACGAAAGCCCCGTGCCTGACCCTGCGGGGCGTGATTACGTACACGACGTCGAGGAGATCAAGGTGGTGGTCCTTGGTGCCGGTGCGCAGACTCCTCATGCCTCCTCGGAGTCGGTCCTAAACGTGCACTGACTGCTTGTGATGGGACGTGCGCAGGCGGGGTGGGCAAGTCAGCGTTGACCATCATGTTTACCCAGGATCTCATCATCGAAGAATACGACCCGACCGTCGGTTCGCAGAACCTGCCCCCCCCCACTGCATCATAATTTCAATGGTTTCTTGGTCATCGGAGGTTGCACGACCACAACATACAGAGAACAACTACCGCAAGCAGTTCCTGGGCAATGACTGCAATGTCCTGATGGTTTGTGCTCTTGACTGGATTGATGATTGTGTGTTGTTGTGTGTGGCTACGATTCGGCTCACACGCGCGTGTCCGTTGGCGTGGGCAGGACATCCTGGACACGGCAGGCCCAGAGGTGTTTCTGACCCTACTTGAGAAGGTGCGTTATCTGGCGGCCATTCGTCTCACGCCCACCCCACTTCACCACAGCGCCAGATGATTTGCTCAAAAAATGGAAGTTGCATGTGTTCAGTACATTCGTTGGAGCGCCGCCTTCATAATGGTGTACTCAGTCACCAGCAGATCCAGCTTTGAAGAAAGTACGGCAAACACACAAACCACACGCTAGAGCGACCACACAGACAGCACACATGACTCATCTTTGCCTATTTACCTCCATGTCAGTCGAGCGATACCACTGGGAAATTATCACGCGGGTCAAGGGCAACGAGTCCTTCAGCGCCATCGTCGTCGGTATGCATGCGATGCCGATGCATCGCTCAGGTTGATTGACGATCACTCACTTACGCTCATCTCTCATGCACACGGCCAGGCAACAAGTGCGATGTGGACACACACGAGACAGTCGATGGAGATTCGATGCGCAAGGCGACACGCGAGGTGAGCGTGCAGGAGGGCGCCGCGTTGGCGCGCAGGCTGAGCCTGGGTTTGGGACGCCCGGTGCCGTTCATCGAGACCAGCGCCAAGTTGAACCACAACGTCACCACTGCGTTTGCAGGTGCGCAGTGTCTCCTCGTTGCCTCGGGGTTGCTTGGCTCAACAGTTGAAGTTGACGTAGTGGGGGCATCGGGGTGCGTGGGAGGGGCCAGGGCTGGTCCTGATGGAGCTGCGGAGGAGCGGGGTCATGGCGGGGTCGTCGTCGTCGGCGAAGAAGAGCAGGCGCAAAGAGAAGCCCAGCAAGCGCTTGCTCTCCTGATGTCCTGACTTGGGGCCAATGTAATTGTGCGGAGCCAGGCGCGACTGTGCGCCTGCAGGTGAATCCCAACGGCAATGAAGACAAACTTGTCATTTACTTATATTTTTCAATAATTTGTTGCCTTCGCGTTGCAGGAGGAGCTGGCGTGCCAGCATATTTGCATGCTTACTAACATACGAACACCATCACCTCCACCACCACCACAACACCACCACCACCACCACAACACCACCACACCATCACCACCACACCCACACCATCACCACCACACCCACAACAAAACCACCACCACAAAACCACACCACCACAACACTCCAATACCACCACAGCATAACACCATCACCAACAACAACACCATCACAACACCACACCAGCACCACACCAGCACCATAACACTTGGCACATGTGGCAACCACAACACTACAAAAACACCACCATAACAATACACAACATCACCACACCACCACCAACACTACACCAACATCTCAACACAACCACAACTCTAGCACACCACCACAATCACACCACAACATCACTACACTACCCCACAAACTGTGTTCCAGAAAAAGAGACTGTAAACAGCACTGTCTGGGAAGGTGTCCTATATCCTTCTTTAACACCACCACACCATTACCACACCAGCACCACAGCACAACCACAACATCACAACCACACTAACACCACAACACCACTACACAACCACCACACCAACACCACAGCATCACCAAACTGAGTGTTCTCATGTGGTTGTGCTGTAGTGGTGCTGTGGTGTTGTCATGGTTTAGTGGTGTTGGTGTGGTGGTGATGTTGTGGTGTGAACACTACCACATCACCACACCACCACACCACACCACAACACTACCAAACCACAACACTACCACAACACCACATCACCACACCACTACAACACCACCTCCTCAACACCACACCACAACACTACCACATCACCACCACTACACCACTACATCACCACCAACACACCACAACACCACCACACCATCACCACATACATCACCACACCACCACACCACCACACCACCACACCACAACACCACCACACCATCACCACAACATCACCACACCACCACCACACCATAATAACCACAACACACACCAACACAACAACATCTCCACAACACCACCACAACATCACCACAACATCACCACAACACCCCCACACACAAACCACCACAACACCCCCACAGCATCACCATAACCACCACTACCAGCACCACAATATTGCCACAACACCACCACAACACCACCACCACACCAGTACACCACTACACCACCACAACACCACCACATTGTTGTGATGAATGCTGTGTGGTATAGAGCAAGGAGAGAAGTGGTTTTATTGGTGCTGGATAGACAGTTGTGCTACAATAACACTGACTCTTAACTCCTACTCTTAAGGGAAGTATGGTGTGGTATTTGGAGCACCCCATCGGTGCTCAAAGAATGTGAAACAAGGGATCACAGCACCAAGTCCCACTCTCCTTCGCAGAACCAAAGTACCCAAAAAACCCAATTTAAATGCGTTATTATTCAACCAAGCAACAAGACCCCAGCAGAAATGGACTTTGAAAAAATTGCGCCCCTGGCATTGGTGATGTGGTGCACATGGTGGCACCATCTTCTCACATGTGCCACAATGGATGAGGCACATTCATCTCCACACAGGCTGGCCAAGCAGCTCCACCTAACTTTACACCAGTCAGTGGCCAAAAAAAAAAAAAAAAAAAAAAAAAAAACAAATAAAGACCAAAGAAAAAATATTGATGGGGTGTACAATCAAAGGGAGCATGTGTGTTGTGTCCAGATGGGCCCAAGCCCTCATAGAAGGTCCCCACAGGTCGTGGCAAGCTCAAAATTCAAGCAATGGAAATTGAAGATCAGCCATCTGTGGCCAATTTGCAAGTCTTGGATACTTACACATTACTGCTGTGGTGCCAATTTCCTAAGTCCACTTTTACCAGAGTGTGGGAAGAAAAAAAATATTTATAATTGCAGCCATTGTTCTCCACCACAGTGCACATTCTTTGAGTGCTGATGGGGTGCAAGCCCATGGTGCTCCAATTTTTTTTAATACCAGACCATACTTCCCCTTAAGGCATGTGTTGGTGCATCCAGCTCATAAAGGCCAGCCTCATTTCACAACACCACACCACCACTACAACATCACCACAACACCACCACACCATTACTATCAGACCACACTATCACCACACCACACCAACATCACTACACCATCACCTCAACACCACCACAACAGCACCTCAACATCAACTCCACAACAACACCACAAAATCACAATACCACCACAACCTCCCCACAACATCACAACAGCATCATCACAACAGCACCACAGCACCACCATCAAAACATCACCACCAACAACACCATCAAAACATCACCACACCACTACCACAACATTGAAGAACGTATGCAAACACACAGACAGCACACGACTCACTCATTGCACTCTTTGCACCTCCATGTCAGTCGAGCGAAACCACTGGGAAATTATCATGCAGGTCAAGGGTCCTTCAGCGCCATCGTCGTCGGTATGCGCGCGATGCCGATGCATCGCTATGGTTGATTGATCATCGCTCACTGACGCTCATCTCTCGTGCACACGGCCAGGCAACAAGTGCGATGTGGCCATACACGAGATCATAGTCGACGCATATCGATGCACAAGGCAACACGCAAGGTGAGCGCGCAGGAGGGCGCCGCGTTGGCGATCAGGCTGACTCTGCCTGCCCAGGGCTTGGGACGCCCGGTGCCGTTCATCGAGACCAGCGGCAAGTTGAACCACAACGTCACCACTGCGTTTGCAGGTACACGCAGTCTCTCCTCGTTGTCTTGGGGCTGCTTGGGCTGAGCTGAGCAGTTGAAGTTGACGCAGTGGGGGGGGGGGCATCGGGGTGCGTGGGAGGGGGCCAGGGCTGGTCCTGATGGAGCTGCGGAGGAGCGGGGTCATTGCGGGGTCGTCGGTGAAGAAGAGCAGGCCCAGCAAGTGCTTGCTCTCCTGATCCCCTGACTAGGGGCAATGTAATTGGGCGGGCCCTTGTATTCGTTAGTTACGCTCGCTCAATGCCGTGTCCACACTGCTCCTGCGGAGCTGGGTGCGACTGTGCGGTGCCTGTGCAGGTGAATCCCGACTGCAATGAAGGCACCGTTTCTGTAAACTCAACAAAATTCAGGAATACTGAGAAGATGTCTTTGCCTCACGCAAAAAGTGGCCGGACATAAAGAGCAAGGAGGGGGGTCTGCGCAACGGCTAGGGTAGGGAGTAGGGTCGAGGAACGAAAAGCGAAGTGCACAAAAAAGGGAGGTGAAACCTATCACGGCGAGGGCCGTCCGGCAGTTTCAAAACAAAAAGCGCAGGTACGTTGTGGCGCAGTTTGGAGGATATTAATAAAACAAAAACTCACCAGAGCGCCATTGGTGGAAAGCTCATGCTTTACATTCCAAAGGGCCAAGAAATGTTCTTCGCAGAGCCTTGGGGCCTTTGAGAACTCCGACCACTGCTCATGCATGTCTTGATGAGCCCCCCGTGGGTGAGAGTGCTAGTTCTACTGGCGGCCTTATGCGGCTCCTCCTCAGCCACCATTTGTACTTGTGCGCGTTCACAGGAGTCTGATCGTCGCCCTGCTCACTCATCGAACCCTTTTCCTCTCAGACACGGTGTGCCCTGGTTTAGCCTGTACTTACGCCTCTCTCTCCGACGCCCTCGCCTTTGCTGTTACGGATGACACCATACTGGTGTCAGCGGGCACAACGTTCACCGAACCTCTGACCTTGGCCGTCAGTTCCAGCATCAATCTTCAGTACGCGGCCCTTTTTGCCTTATGGTGTTAGTTCTTATCTGAAAATTAGTGTGGGAATGCAGATTTGGCACGGGCGACACGTTTGTAACAGTAAACAAACACCCGCCCGGAGTTTGGCTTAACATAACCAACGGCGCCAACCTTACCCTTGCCGGCGCACTCGTTCTAAACGATGGTGCGCTTTCATTTAGAAATTTCTCTTATCAAGTGTAGCAACAGTTCCAAACAAGTGATGTTGTTGTGTTGCAGGAGCTATTGAGATAGGCCCCTCCTCTACGCTTATTCAAAATGGCTCTGTTACCATCAGCCACCTCATGAATACTCCCGGTGCTTCTGTCTGCCTCACATCATCGCCACTTTCATGTTCTTCTTCCGCCGAATCTCGTGGAAGATGATCGTAATTCTCACTGGCGCAAGTGAGAACCCTGCAGTGATCAAGGTCGACGGCGTCTGGACGCAAGAAGGAAGCGTCAATTTGTCCTCGAACTCGAGCAGCGACACCGGAGGTACACTTTGCGTGCCTTCCTCTGCTCGATCTGTGCTCGTTCTTATTCACACGTGAACTCCAACAGAGCCATTGGTCCGCCTCGCTGGAACCTGGCTTCAGGCAAGCGGCGCCTCGCTCTTGGCCGTCGGTGGTTCTGGTACGTCCCACTCTTCTTCACCTCCGTCTGTCTCTGTCGCTCTTCTAGGTGACCGGACAGCATCATCGGTCGACACCCTCCAACCGATCGGTGGCGGCGGGTGTTAGGTGTCAAGTTTCTCGGTACCACGGCGGAGTGGCGGCAGCGAGGGGAATGCAACATCACGGTGTACAGCCACCAAACCGATCTTGCCACTCCCATGGCCGGTGCGTCCGCCGCGTCGTGACCCCTCGCACAGGCTGACTGGCGACTGACTCGTGTGCGTTGAGGGGGGGCCTTAAGGTGTCGACATGTCGGCTGGTGGGCGTTGGATTCAACAGGGCCTTGCCGCCCATGTCCTGATGAACGCTTCCGGAGCAGGAGTGTATGGTGCGTTATATAGTTATCGTTCTGTGCGGCTGGCCGGCCAATGGCTAACTTGGGGTGAAGGGGTGTACTTGGCCAACAACAACTCGTATTTCGAGCAATCGGCCTTATTGGAAATGGACCTGAGCTCCTCGGCCATTGGTTCCATGCCTCCCTTTTGCATTTACCCTGTGGGGAGGGGGTCGCTCATTTCCTTCCTCCCTTGCGCGCAGGCGTCAAGTTGACCAAAGGATCGTGGCTTGCCCAAATGTCCGTGAACTTCAGAGGGGCCTTTATCACCGGTTCGCCTCACTTTTCCATAAGTCGACAATAATTTTTCCTGGCTTGACCCTGTTTTTTTTTTTTTTTTTTTTTTTGCAGGTGTGGAAGTCAACTCTGGAGCTTCGTGGACGCAGTACTACACCTACGCCTTCACCGGCGACGCAAACTCGATAGGTTTTTTATCGCGGAACCCTTAGCAACCAATTCATACCGCAGCTGACCATGTGTTGGGTCTTACAGGAGTCATTCTTCGCGGAGGGTCGTGGCTGTCTGATACGGCCAACTTTGCGCTCAACCCCGGCTCCACGGGTACCTGCCTGGCCCGCATCAGTACCTTCCGTATGACGCACCGGTCTGACTCTCCTCCACCGGCCAATGACAGGAGTGCTGCTGCAAGAAGGTGCCGTGTGGGATCTGGCAGGAGCTTTGTCGATTGATGCGGCGAAGAGCACAGGTTCCGCATTCGCATCCGCGCTCGCGCTCTGGAATGGCAATCTTAATTATTCACATACATTCAGGAGTCCACTTGAACGGGTCTGCCCAGTGGACCCAAGCAGGCTTGGTCACACTCAACATTTTCGATAATACCGGCTGTGGTACATTTGCGCCCCTCAGCTGTCGTGTCATTAGCTCGTCCGGCCTGTTCTCTTCTCTTGTTAGTTTAGTTTGTACAATAGTTGAGATTAAATATTTGAGCAGCTATCTTGCTAACAATGTAATACGCTGCGCAGGTGTTCTCGTGGAGAAGGGAGGCGCATGGCTTCAGAGTGGTCCGTTGGCCATCCAATCCGCCGGTACCGGTACGTGCAATGTCCTGCTCACCGGGCCGGTGATCATAGCCCACGCCGGACCATGCTAAGTGAGAACCCCGTGGGCCACCATTGTGCAAAGGCGTGGAGTTGAGCTCCTCGGCAACGTGGACGATATCGAGTCAGACGGTACTCACGTTGGCGAACGGTCAAGGTTGGTCCCTTTCCTCGTTGCCACCACAGACGCCGCATCCCCCAATTTCCCTTCTCATTTTAACTCCGATGTCAACTTTAGCAAAAGGCGTGGTCCTGTCTAGTCCGAGCGCCAGGCTTCTGCAGAGGGCCAACATGACCCTCAACGTCGGCAACGCAGCCACCGGTACGCTCGACGACTCATTCAACCCGAACAACCCAACATGCTCAAAAACAAAACGCCGCGTTACTACGCCGATCGTCCAGGTATCGACTTCTCGCGCGGAGGCTTGTGGTTGCAAGTGGGCTTCACGAACGTCAATACGACCGCATCGAACGCCGTAGGTAAGTGGGGCAGTCATCGTTGCCTTTGATTGAGGTTCGTCTTTGAGTGATCAATTCCTGCATCGCTCCCACAGGGATCATCTGCGGCAGTTCTACGTCGTGCTGTACTCAGGTCAACTCGTTCATGGCCGCCAAGATCGACTCCTCACTGAGCACCCTCGGCAAGAAAGGCACGTGTCGGCCACGTCAGCGCACGACTCGTGAGTCGCAGACCGTCGTGGGAGCTTTGTTTTAACATGTTAAAACAAAAACAACTCCAGTCGACTGCGCGGCCTTGGCCTCGCCCTCACCGGTCGCGTCCGCGGTGCCTGTGCTGCTCAACACCACGGTCGCCACGTTCGCCGAAGACAAGCCGTCCGTGTCCATCTCCGGTTCCGTGGCCTCCTCCGCGTCCACCTTCGGCACGCAGTTGAGCCTCGACGGCTTGACCCTGGGCGACAGCGACACCGAACTTGCCGGTAACTACGCGCTCTGTTGGCCTCTCTCTCTCTCTCTCGTGTAAGCGTGCTGAAAGTGTAATTTTTGACGACAGGTCTCAACGTGACGCGCACTACTGTGACCAACTCGACCTACGCCTACCGCACGCAGATCGATAATTCGACGAGCCTGGTGCAGTCCTACACCTACTACGCGAACGCCGAGGCCGTGTCGTTTGCCGGCGCCAACTTCACCGTGAGCGCGGGCTCGGTCAAGTGGTCCATCGACCTCACCACGTCGGCCTCGTCGCCGAGCGAAGCCGTGGCGGAGGCCCAACGCTCTGGCTTCACGCTGCGCTACCGCCTGTCGGACCTCGCCTCCCCTTCGTCGGCCAACACCAGCGGGCGACCGGGCAACGTGGCAAGGCGCAGCAACACCCCGCAGGCCGGGATGACCACGTTCGTCGTCGTGTTCGAGCCGTCGACCTCCGGCGAGTACCGGACCATGGCGCAGGTCGAGGTGCTCGACGTGGCTCTGGTCGACGGCGAGCAGCTGCCCCTGGTGAGCGCGGACCTCGCCTTCGACAGCGGCTTCGTGCTGGAGCTGCGCTTCCCTCCGTTCGAACAGTCTGTGGTCTATGACCCGAGCTTGGGGCTCGGCGTCCTGCTGGGGCGGTCGGACGGAGACGGGTCGTCGTCGTCGTCCAACACGGGCCTCATCGTGGGCGTGGCCGTGGCAATCCCCTTGGCCGTGGTGTTCGTGCTCGTGGTCATTGTGGCGAGCCTGGTAGTGGTCTGGTACCGCAAGAGGCGGGACACGGCCCACGGCGCGGTTAACTTTGATGTAGAGGAAGAGGAGGGCAATGCGCTCTAGGGCATCACATACACTCTCTTTCTTAAGTTGGTAACCGGCGAGCGGAGGAAGACGCTTAACTAGTCCACAAAGGCACACCTTCAGCCTGCGGGAGGGGCGGACTTCCACCACGGGTGCGTCAGTTCTTCGTCTTACAGATGGCACTGCTTTACCATTACCAGCATGGTAATGGTGAGAGGGCTGCAAGCTGTGTGATCACAAGATAACTTGCAAGTGGCCAACCGCAAACGAAGTGATTGGCCAGCAAAAATAGCTCGCTGCTTCACTAAACTGGAGTTCTTCTTTGGCCAAGGGCAAAAGGTTTTTTTCCACTTACATCAATGGAAGGCGATCGCGTCAGGTGGCAAGAGGTCCCCTGTGAAGAAGCTACCTCCGCCGCGCTTACTGGAGGCTTATGGCCAGCGCGACGCCACTGCCACACAGCAGTTGTGTGCCATCCACCTTCTGGCGGAGGAGGACCCGCCCTGTGCGTCTTTGGCGGCTTTGGCCGTGATCGGCAACCTCTCGCCGACCTTTTCCTCTTTGACTTTCGTTCGTACATCCATCACTCTTATTTCTCTGTGGCAAGGCCACACAATTCACAAAAGGCGACCTGCACGCCGTCTAGGGAAGGGCGAGTGGCGCGAGGTCAAGAAGGCCAAGGCAACGCCGGAGGGGCGCCACTCGCACACGGCCGTCGTATGGCGCGACTCCATGTTCGTGTTTGGCGGTGCCACTGCCGATTCGAGCGGTGTGCCCTCTGGCCAGCTGCTTGAGTTCAACTTCCGTACACCCTCCTTGTTGTTCTTGTTTTTTATTATTTTTTATTATTACTTATTATTATTTTCTTGTTTTTTTAATTTTTATGATACTAAGATATGATCATTTTCCAACCAACCCACGCCCTTTCATTTCATTTCAATTTTATTATTGGCATTTTGTGTGGGTTGTTTGTGGGATGGGCACAGGGAAGGCGGCTTGGTCGGAGGTGAAGACCAAGGGAGACCAACCGAAGCCTCGCTGGGGCCACTCGGCCGTGCTTGTCGCTCCTCCTCGCCACCAAACCGACGACGATGATAAAGACATGGACGCGACCATGTGGGTCTTTGGCGGATTCACCTCGACCGGCGTCGACAACGACCTCTTCTGCTTCCACTTCCGTACACACTCCCCCCCCCCCAATGCCTCGAGACTGACGGGTCACATGGGCCCAAGGCTTGATGATGATGACGACAATGGTGGTGGCGGCGGCGTTATCATCATCATCATCATCATCAGGCTCGAAGACGTGGGAGCGCGTGAGCGCCGGCGAGGGGTCGGGTGGCCCGTCGGCGAGACATCTGCACTCGGCCGTGGTCGCTCCCGACGGCGAGAGCATGGTGGTGGTGGGCGGCTTCAGCGGGTCTGGCTCAGTCAATTTCGGCGACGCATTCCGCTTCCACTTTGGTACGGCTCGTCACGGTGATGATGATGGTGAAGAGGGTGATGGTGATGGTGATGATGGTGATGAGGGTGATGAGGGTGATAATGATGGTGACGATGAATGAAACAGGCGAGAGGAAGTGGCGGGAGCTGGAGGTGCCGGCCAGTTTGACCGGGAGGCGCGGGCACAGCGCGGCGGTCGTGACGAGCGACAGTAGTGGTGGTGGCGGCGGCGTGATGGTGGTGCACGGAGGCACCAACAGGACCGGCCCTCTCGACGGCGTGCACCTCTTCCGTTTCGGTGCGTGAGGCATCGCAGCAATAAGCGTTGGCCCTTGGCAACACCTATTCACGATCTGTCGTCGCTTTCGGTGGGCGTGGTTTGCACAGAGGACGAGACCTGGAGCCACGAAACACGGGAAGCCGCATCAACGGAGGACTGGCCATCAGCGCGCTACTTCCACTCGCTCACTCCTTGGGCTGGCCGGCTCTGGGTGCGTTCTTACTTCTTCTATTATTATTATTATTATTATTATCAGTATTATCATTATTATTATTATTTGTCATCTCCATTTATATGTTATTTGCGATGTAAAACCGGGCTCACGATCACCGCTCGAGCGAGCAGATGTTTGGAGGCATGGGCGTGGACGTGCGCAACGACGATGGCAAGTCGCGCAATCTGTGCGACCTCTACCAATTCTGCTGTCCCCCTGTGGCTGGTGGTGGTGGTACGCGAAGCCGCTCTCCTCGCTCGAGTGGAGTGTTCGAAAATCCCAAGCCGGCTAATGTGCACATGTTGGACTTCACAGGCAGCGGAGAAGGCGCGCATTTCCATGAGTTCACCCGGCCCGATGAGGAAGACGGGTGGACAGACAAGGGCACGGTGGACTTCATCAGAGAGTTGCCGGCGGAGCTCTCGCTTCACATCCTGTCGTTCCTGCCCATGGCCGATGTGGGAGCCACTCTGCCGCGCGTGAGCAAGGCCTGGCAACGGTACCTGCGCACACGCGCACGCACGCATCGATCACCGCGCGCGACCACAGGTCTTGTTCACACTCTGGCCACCACACAGGTTCGTGGAAGACGACGCGCTGTGGCGCGAGGCTGTCGCCGCGTTCGAACAGGACGTCGGCCACGTCGAGGCCCCGCAAGGCAAAGAACAACGAACCACCGGTTGCAAGGCGCAGCTGAAGAGATGTCTCGAAAGCAACCCGTTCCGAGATATGGCCCACTCCCACATCCATTCATCTTTTTTATCCTTTTGTTTATTATTTATTTATTTATTATTTTACCATTGCAACTTGATTTCGTCAAGTCAGAGTGGCTAATTTTGTATATATTCTGTTGCAATGCAACACAAGTGCGTTACGAGGCTTGCCCTGCGGCACGCGATTACAAGAACGGCGGGGAGATTAAAACGGTGGTCCTTGGTTCCTGTGCGCAGAGACCCAATCCGCTCTCTTCATGCCTCCTCGTAGCCCACGAGCTGTCCTCAACGGTTAACGTGCGTGCTTGTGATGCGACGTGCGCAGGCGGGGTGGGCAAGTCGGCGTTGACCATCATGTTCATCCAGAATATCTTCGTCGAAGAATACGACCCCACCATCGGTCCGCAACACCTGCCCCCCCCTCTTGGGCGAGCGATCGCATCATCGTTTCATTCGTCTCTTGCTCATCGGAGGTTCCACAAATCACAACATACAGAGGACAGCTACCGCAAGCTCTTCTACGTCAATGACTGCTCTGTCCTGATGGTTTGTGCTGGCTTGCTTGCGTTGTGTGTTGTGTGTTGTGTGTTGTGTGTTGTGTGTTGTGTGTTGTGTGTTGTGTTGTTGTGTTGTGTGGCTTCGATTCGGCTCACATGCGCGTGTCCGTTGGCGCGGGCAGGACCTCCTGGACACGGCAGGCCCGGAGGAGTACATGGCCATGCGTGAGCAGGTGCGTGATTGGCGGCCATTCGCCTCACGCCCGCCCCACCTCTCCGCAGCGGCTGATCGTTCGCTGTGGAGAGGTGGCTCGTCGCTAATAGCGTTTTCGCGTGTGTCCAGTCCGTTCGTTGGTGCTCCGCTATCATGTTGGTGTACTCGGTCACCAGCAGATCCAGCTTTGAAGAACGTACGGCACGCAACACACACACACACACACACACACACACACACACACACACACACACACACACACACACACACACAAACCACACGCCAGAGCGACCACACAGACAGCATACGACTCACTCTTAGCACATTTACCTCCATGTCAGTCGAGCGATACCACTGGGAAATTATCACGCGGGTCAAGGGCAACGACTCCTTCAGCGCCATCGTCGTCGGTATGCACGCGACGCCGATGGCTCTCAGGTTGATTGATCATCGCTCACTGACGTTCATCTCGGTCGTGCACATGGCCAGGCAACAAGTGCGATGTGGACACACATGAGATACTCGACGGATATTCGATGCGCAAGGCGACACGCGAGGTGAGCGCGAGTGAGGGCGCCGCGTTGGCGCGCAGGCTGAGCCTGGGCTTGGGACGCCCGGTGCCGTTCATCGAGACCAGCGCCAAGTTGAACCACAACGTCACCACTGCGTTTGCAGGTACGCGCAGTCTCTCCTCGTTGCCTCGGGGCTGCTTGGGCCGAGCCGAGCAGTGGAAGTTGACGCAGTGGGGGGGGGCATCGGGGTGCGTGGGGGGGGCAGGGCTGGTCCTGATGGAGCTGCGGAGGAGCGGGGTCATGGCGGGGTCGTCGTCGGCGGCGAAGAAGAGCAGGCGCAAAGAGAAGCCCAGCAAGTGCTTGCTCTCCTGATCCCCTGGCTTGAGGCCAATGTAATTGGGCGGGCTTTTGTATTCGTTAGTTACGCTCGCTCAATGCCGTGTGTGCACTACAAAGCCCCTGCGAAGCCAACCAATATTTCAACTCCGTCTATGTAACCAGTGGTAATCACCTACACAATATTTAATGAAGATACGCCACCAGGTGAAGGGGAAGTTGGCTCTTCAGTTAAGCATAACCTACGCCAATGGACAACCGTTTCTGCAAAAACTGCAAAAGTTGGTAGTGAGTTTTGTTTCACCCCAAGTACAGGTACGAGAAGGACACAGTAGATGGCCGGACTTGCGCTCGCGGTAGATGCCCTTTGGCCAGTCCCACATTGCACGCGGGCCGTGTGTCTTCAGTGGCTCTTCCTACTGGCTGTGTTCTTGGGCACCTGCCCCCGCACCACCCACGGTACCTATCCCGTGCCTGCACATTTGATCCCCACCTTACTTCAACTGTTGATGCATCCCCAACCACGCCCTTCCTCCATTCTTTCTTCTTTCCGGCTCTTCTTTGGTTGGTCGGTTAAATGACGAACAATTCCTGAAATTAGCTGATCAATATTTAGCTGCAGGCGCCAACCAGACCGTAGAGTGGGACAAGCCCGTGGATGGGCACTGGTGGGACCCGCTCCGCTGGCGCGATTCGACCACCGGAGCACCTCGTGTGCCCACCGAGTCCGACGTAGTGTTGATGCCCACGTGGGCCAACATATCCTACAGCGTCTTCGTAGATGTACATCCACCACCCCCCTCCCACACAGACCCCCAAACGTTTTGGTAACGTCACAAACGCGTCCTATGATGTGGTGTGTCGACATGGCAGCCTCTACAAACAGGGCAAGCTGTGTCGATCAAGTCGTTGACGGTTGGATCTCCCGAGTCTGCCTGTTGCAATACATCGAGCGAGGCTGGCGAGGCTTTGTGCTGGGCGGCACTTGTGCTGCGTGGGGGTAGGCGTCGCTTCATGTGCCTCTGGACTCTCGTGTCAACGGTGCTGAACTTAGTCACGTGTATCTTTCGTGCAGCGCGGTTCACCGTAACGGACTCTCTATTGGTCAATCCCTTTGGCGTCTTGCGCTCCACGACCAGCCCGCTCATTACCTCAGCCGCGGACAGCGAGCTCAGGTTGGTTGCGTTGCGCTCGCCTGTTGCCCTGATTTCGGGAGCCATGATTACTTACCCATCCCGCATTCCAGCGTGCTGGTTGCCCCCAGCATATGGATCAGTGGGTGGGCGCAAGGCAGCGTGAAGATCGTGGGCGATGTGACCCTCGACTCTGGGTCGCTGGTACCTGCTTGCATCATCTTCCATTTCCTGTGCAGTTTTTCCGAGATGGGAACTGACCGGGTGGACTCTGCTTGGCCAGGTTACTGTGGCCACGCTCAACCCCAACGTCACGCTCGAGTATACGTGGGGCAATTGGGACATTGAGGGCAATCTCACTCTGCTCGCCCAATCCCAGTTTCAGTTATACGGTATGTTACGATGCAACTGACCAACTCCTTTAAACCACTGCTGAACAGGTGCACGCTATTTTTTAGTGGGAGCGAACGATGTGCGCAGGCTCCAGACGAACCTTCCGCAGGTCAAGTCGACCACCCTCGTTCTTCCGGTCACCGACACACCTGTACAGGCCCGCAGCGTTGACCTGCCGTGCATCTCCAAGTTGCGAGGCGGTCTGCCCCTTTTCCTCTATGGCACCCTCGTCAACGGCCTTCTGCCTCCGTTCTTTTCCTACGACTCCCTGGTTGGAGAGTACGTCGTTTCAGTGAACCACCTCTTCGACCACACACCAATTGGCTGTTCATGTGTCGTCCACCATCTTTATCTTTTTGAAAAAACACTTTTCTTATTGGCCGTAAAAGCTAAGGCAGTGAGTGTCTGGCGTGGCGTGCAGTACGAAAAGCTTCAAGATCGTCAGCATGGACAGCAACGCCTTTGGACTGTCGATCAGCAATGAGCGCTGCCAGTTCTCCTGCACACCCGTCCCCAACGGTAAGTGCAAAGAGAGGCGATTCGCGTTCGTCTCGCGCAACTGACCCCCTTCCTCGCCGGTACACAGACCCGAACAGTAACACCGGCAGTCGCGCTTCTTGCACGGTGCAGTCCTCTCACTCGTTCGCCCTGCTCTTGGGAGGGAGCTTCGAGGTCTGTTCTTGCCCCGTCGGGTACACCGGAGACAACTGCGAACAAAGTACGCTCTCACCGCTCTCTTCTCGCCGGTTCAAGGCTCACCTCTACACGTTCATACGCAACGCAACGCACGCACGTCACAACTTGGAAAACGGCACGCAGTTTACTGTCCTGGCTCTCCCGGTACGTGCGCACGGTCAAGTTAAGGTGGCGGTGGCATGCTCGTTGCGACTCACGCCCACACACCAACATACAGAATGCAGCGGTCGCGGAACCTGCGGCAGCGCCTTCGATCCGCCTCGCTGCCTGTGTCCCGAGGGCTGGATCGGCTTTGCCTGCGAGATACGTACGCGTCTCCCACCATCTTGTGCCTCGCTCTGTTTCTCCATTCATTTATTTTATTCGTTCATTTGTTCATTCGTTCATTCAATGGCTCACCGCTAACTTATTCGGTCGCTCGTTGAATCAGCCGACTGTCCGGGAGAGCCTGGGTGCAGCAACAATGGCATCTGCAACAGCAACACCGCGGCCAAGCCTTTCTGCCAGTGCGACGCCAACTGGACAGGCCCTGCGGGCCAACCCAACGACTGCTCCGGTAAGCACATCGCCAAATAACGCGCTCGCCCAATCACAAGCAACGCTTAATGAGACACTCTGTGTTGGTCTGCTTGGGGGCTTCCATCTACCCAGTGCCCGTATGTCCGAACAACTGTACGAACCCTGCCCACGGCATCTGCACGGCCGCCGACTCGGGCGTGCCCCACTGCCAATGCAATGAGGGATGGGCTCTCGGCCCCGATCTCGACTGTTCGTTCGGTAAACGCCTTCGCAAACGCAAACGCAAACGCAAACGCAAACGCAAACGCAAACGCAAACGCAAACGCAAACGCAAACGCAAACGCAAACGCAAACGCACACAACGTGTGAGGCAACTAACATGTCCACGTGACAGTGTATGCCAAGTGTCCGGGACTTGGCGGAAACGAGTGCTCGGGTCGTGGGAACTGCAATCGCACGTCGGGCCAGTGCTCTTGCCCGCCCGGCTGGCGAGGGCTCGACTGTTCACTCACGGACTGCCCCGGGTACATACACCTCCCTCCGGCACTGAATGCACTGTCCCACCTGATATATATGCATATATGCAAACACAGCTCGCCTGACTGCAACCACCGCGGCGAGTGCGTGGTGAACGTCACAACCGACGCCGTCCAGTGTCGATGCAGCTCGGGCTGGACTGGTCCCGACTGTTCTGTAGGTGCGTACTCTCTCTCTCTCTCTTTGTGTGTGTGTGTGTAGCTTCGAAACGGCTGACCCTGCGCGTATGTGTGAATCTAGCCGAGTGCGCGGTGGGGAGCACCGAGTGTTCGGGGCACGGCAAGTGCGTGGACGTGGGCCTCGACCCGCCGCGCTGCGTGTGCGCGGCCGGATGGACCGGGCCCGACTGCTCCGAGGCCCTAACCGACTGCTCCAAGGCCCCGCACTGCCTCGACTGCGCGGGCAACTCCACGGCCAAGTACTGCAGCGCCTGCGCGGACAACTGGCGCGGCGCCGACTGCAACACTCGTACTCGCGCCTGCACTACCTCGGCGCTCTCCCCCCCCCTCCAATCACTCCCCTGACCGGCCCCGTGTTGGGTGGTCGACAGCCTATTGTCTGTCGGTGAACGAGTTCCACCTCTTCCCCGAGTGCGCGGGCCATGGCTCCTGCTCGATCGACGGCACGGGCCAACCGGCGTGCCAGTGTCGGCTTGGCTGGGCTCCCGGTCCGCTCAATGATTGCTTCACGCGTAAGCTCCCCCCCCCTTCCACTTGATTGGGCAATCAGCGTTTCTGTCGACCGCGGGCTCACAACTGCCGCACACACGCACGCCCCACCACTCAGCGACGTGCGCCGCAAGCGAGACCCAGGCCGAGTGCTCTGGCCATGGAACGTGCTCGACGGATCTGGCCAGTCCCACGTGCATGTGCGACGCCTTCTACTACGGCAACTCCTGCTCCACATGTACGCAGCCACGCACATAGAGTCGAGGCAACCACTTGTAAGTCGACTCACGCGTGTTGCTGTGGTCTCAGACGAGCCCGTGTGTCCCGGCTATCCGGTCGAGTGCACGGACAGCGAGCACGGCACCTGCGTCAACGGCACCTGCCAGTGCAGCGACCGGTGGCGCGGCAACGATTGCTCGGTGGTGCGGTGTCCGGGCGACAAGGAGAACTGCAACGGGCGGGGCCAATGCGACGCCAGCGTGGAGCCGGCGGAGGGCCGATGCCAAGAGCACTGGACCGGGGCCGACTGCTCCATTGGTGCGCCCACACACACACACACACACACACACACACACACACACACACACACACACACACACCACACAATCAATCAATGTATCACAGTGATGAGATGGAGATCGCCGCACCTGCATCATCTTGAGCTGCTTGGGCGCCCAAGTGTCCATGGTGACGCTCCGCACGAAGCTGAAAAGTCGGGGGGGTTCCATCATGAGCCACGCCACCAACACGCGCGCCCACCAGTTTCGCGTTGGGATGGGCCGCCCGAGAAGAGGGGAAGTGTGGGGCGCCCGAACCTGAGGTGGACGCCCAGGCTTCTGTGTTGGCCGGAGCACTCCAGGCATATGAAGGTACCATAGGACACTGGGAGGAGCGAAAAGAGGATAAGCGCATCGAACCGAACAACATCTTCAAGTAGTGGAAACACATCTCGAGATTTTGGACCATTTGAGAGGAGAAAAGGGTACCCGAAGCCCATTGAGGATTGCTGGTTCCGCATTCCACGCAGCCCTGTCATCCCAACGTTGGGATCACCATGGGGAATCAATCATAATCATAAGAAGATTCGAACTAAAACGTGGGAGGCCTTGCTTACTTACCAGGTTGCTGGGGTCCTTGCGAAGCTCGGCAAAGAAAGCGCGTGTCTGCGGGTCCATTGCTTTCGAGGGTAGGGTTATATATCAAATCAAAAATGAGGAACACGCCCAGCGACGACCCGGCTCTAGCTCTCCTTGTTGCGGGCCCCTTCTCGCCTAGTCCTGAGTTGCTGGTTGTCTTTTTCTTCCGCTTCTACCAGAGTCCCACCCACTCCGATCGTTAAGGTGACGCAGAAGGGCAGGCAGTTAATTGTAATATTTCTTTTGTCTTTTTTTAACTCTTTTTTCCCCGATTTGAGGCGCCCACCAATCACGCAGAGGGCGGCTTTTGCGCCACCAAGCCCAGGACCTAAAGAAGGCGAAAGAAGAACAGGGACCTCAAATCATAGGACGAGAAGATGGGAACGACAAAGGCTGCGGCGATCCTGTTAGTGGTGGCGGTGGGCCTGGTGGCATTGGCCTTTGGAGAGATTCAATCCGAAGTGGAGCAGAACAAGGTGGAATTCATTATTCTACTCAACAACTGGCGCATCGGAGCTGGAAAGGGCGAAGTCTATCACAACAGCATCCTGGGTAGCGTGGCTCAGCGACGCGTCGATGAGATGGAGCGCAAGTCTGAGATATCTCTTCAGTTCGTCCCTCCCCCCCTCCCATAACCTGCTTACGGCCACTAAACCGCAGCAGAACCCAGAGCGGCCTGACGGTAAACGATGAGCTCAAAGCGGCGGGCTACAACGTCACCCGTTGGTCGCTCGATGTGTTGCAGGGCGTCTTACCCCCTCAAGTGGCCTTCGATACGTTCGTCGACAACGCCAACAGCTACCCGCACATGGGCGACATCTTCGTCAGGGAGGCTGGTATGGACTTACAACATCTTCGACTTGCTACTGCGGGGGGAGCTAAACTTGCGCTGTTCAGGCGTCGGTTTCTCGCCGGCAGGCGGCCGATGGGCCCTCATTCTTGCCAGACGAATTGCCGAGTGCGGCAATGGCCTGGTGGAGCTGGAGGAGGAGTGCGACGATGGCAACAAGGACGACGGGGACTGCTGCTCTGCAGCATGCGTGGTCGAGCCAGAATGCGACTGCTACGCGGACGAAGGCAGTCCCACTTCCGTGTGCGCCGAGTTCTAAGGCAGCCCCGCAGCGTGCGCCTCAAGAGAAGAGAACACGGTTGTGGCAGCTACCGTTTTTTTTTTTTTTTTTTTGCTTTTTTGCTTGTTGAGAGCGAAGCCGTGCGCGCCGGCTGGAGTCTCGCAAAGCAGCTTTGTAATTGCGGGTGGCGCGCCCATTTGTTTAGTAGCTCCGGCCCCAGAGGGTCCAGGCCTTGGCGGCGCCGCCGCACGCGAAGCACTTGTGCTCGGGCTTGAGCTCGGGGTGGTTGAAGGGCTTGCAAAGGGTCTTGGCAGCTGCCTTGAGACCAAAGCCCTTGGCGTCCTCCTCCTCTTCGGCAGCCTTCTTGGCCTCGGCCTTCTTCGCCTCGTCGGCCTCTTGCTGGCCCTTCTCCTTGCCCTTGCCGGCGGTCTCGGCGTGGGCGACCTCCTTGGCGACCTCGGCGACGACTTGGGCGTTGCCCTCGAGCTGGGCCAGCCGAGCGGCGAGCTTGGTCATCTCCTGCTTCACCTTGGCGATCTGTTCCTTGCGCTCCTTCTCCGCCTTGGCCTGCTTCTCCTGCTCGGTCTCTTCCTTCTGCTCCTCCTTGCCTCCGCTCCTCTTCTTGACGTCGTTCTCGCACTCCTGCTCGTCACACCAGGGGGTGAGCACGAGGTTGCCGCCGTCAAGCACCTTCATGAATTCTGTTCGGAGGAGAAAACCGAGAGGAGGTCGGGGTCAGCATCGATGCTCCCACTACACGCGCCGGATACAAGTGCGGGTGGTGCTTACCATCAAAATCAAAGGCCTGCTTCATCCTGGAGTCGCGCTCGGCCTTGGCCCTCTGGAACATGCTGTTCTGGATCTCCTCAAGCATCGCGCTCACCTTCTGGGCGATACCCTCCAGAGGAACCGTGACCTGGGGGCAGACGTAGGTAGTTAGAGGGAAAATAGAGTACTACTGCGATCGATCGATCAGTGCTCCGCAGCTGCAATTGCACGATTTCATAGTTATGCTGCTGCTGCTGCTGCTGTTACCTTCTTCTTTGCCTCCTCGTCGCCCTCCCTCCAATCTCTTCTGGCGAACACACATTGGTTGTTCTCGAGGTCCTTGGGGCCGAGCTCGATACGCAGGGAGACTCCCTTGGTTTCCCTTGTTTTCAGAGGCAAGGGTTGAGGGGAAGCAGAAAGGAACATGTCAATCGAGTTGGCCTTGACCCATGAAAAGCCCAGCATGTCTGTTACCGAAGCGCTTGGGGGAGAGGAGAGGGGTGGTTACCAATGGTTGTACTTCCAGCCGGGGGTGTAGTTGGTTCGGTCATCAAAGTGGGCCCTGATGCCAGCAGCCAGCAGCTGGTCGACCACTTCGACGGCCTTGGCGTCCAAGGCAGCGTTCTGCGTCTCCTTGTAATAGATGGGCACCACCACCACCTGTGCAAACCCACGCGCATCAGCGATCCACGACGCAATAGGCCCAACAGCGTTGCAAGTGCATCTTGTTGCTCGTATACGAACCTGAAGAGGGGCAACACGGGGAGGCAGGACCAAGCCCTTGTTGTCTCCGTGAACCATGGTGAGCACGCCAAGTGTCCTGGTCGTGAGGCCCCAGGAGTTCTGCCAGGCGTAGAGCTTGTCACCGGGCTTATCGGGGTCCTCGAACTGGATGCTGAACATCTTGGCGAAGTTTTGGCCCAAACAGTGAGACGTCGCGCCCTGTCAGGTGTTTCGGGAGAACCCATTCACGCACGTGTCGTTGTGTGAGTCATTGTGCTCTCGGCCACTCAATTTGAGGACGCTCAAACCGACATGATCGCCAACGACGCCATACCTGAATACCGCGACCGTTCTGGGGGATAAAGGCCTCCACGGTGGTGGTGTACAGACCACCGGCGAACTTCTCCTCCTCGGACTTCTTGCCCGGCACGACGGGGACGGCGAGGATCTCCTCGTACACGCGCCTGTAGAGCTCCAGAATGTCGAGCACCTCCTTTCCGGCCTCCTCCAGGGTAGCGAAGGCGCTGTGACCTGTCGAGGATTGGTAGATTTAAAAACACGATCAGCATCGGGCAATAGCAACCGAGTGTGCAAATAACTCCCACTCTTTTTTTTTTTTTTTTTTTTGGTTTGGTTTGGTTTGGTTTGGTTTGGTTTGGTTTGGTTTGGTTTGGTTTGGTTTGGTTTGGTTTGGTTTGGTTTGGTTTGGTTTGGTTTGGTTTGTGTTACCTTCTTGCCAGAGGAACTCCCTGGTCCTGAGGAAGGGGACGGGGTGCTTGAACTCCCAGCGGATGACGTTTGCCCACTGGTTCAGCTTAAGGGGCAAGTCGCGGTGCGAGCGAATCCACTGCACGCGTGTTCACCACCGCAACGCGTTAGGATGCCGTTTTGTGGGGAGGGTCTCAAGAAACAAGAGGTGTCGATGTCATAGTGACATCTCAGAGACGTCTCAACTCGGGAAGTGGGTCCTTGTACCTTGGCGTAGGCGGGATACATGATGGTCTCCGAGGTGGGACGGATAGCGACAGGCTCGGACATCTCCGACTGGCCAGAGCGAGTCACCCACGCGACCTGCAAGAAACACACCCAGCCCACGATGGCGGCTCTGTGAGTTCTTCTTGGTTCTCTCCTCTCTTCTCTCTTTCTCTCTCTCTCTCTCTATGACAATGGAAGCGGCTGTGCGGAACCTACCTCAGGAGCAAAGCCGGCAATGTGGTCGGCCTCCCGCTCGAGGGCGTCCTTAGAGACGAGGCAGGGGAAGTAGGCGTTGCGAACGCCCAGCTTCTTGATTTCGCCATCGAAGAAGCCCTGCACGATTTCCCACATGCGATAGGACCAGGGCCTCAAGATGTAGCAACCCGAGATGTCGTAGTACTCGATAAGCTCTGCC
>JANDJZ010001153.1:0-10933 GCA_027943245.1 Acanthamoeba sp. SK_2022b | reverse complement strand
GACGCGCAGCGGGACCAGCGTGGCGTACAGTCTCAGCAGCTGAGGCAGGTGATGCGCTCCGACGGGGTAGTTCTTGCGGCTCAGCAGCGGGTGGCACACGGCGATGAGGGCATCGATGGCGTTGGTCGTTTGGTGGGTCTAAGGGGCCACGGCGACGATCAGACGACCACGGCGAATGGAAGGGAGTGGTTGAGTGGGGGGGGCATACCGCAGTGAGCGACTCGAGGGCGCTGTAGATGCGAGTCATGAGGTTCGGGAAGAGCAGCCCGGGCTCGATGTCTGCGTAGGAGTGGTGGCGGTCAGTCTGCCCCGCAAGCTGACGCAGCCAACCACTGATCGGGGGGGGGGGCTAAGGGCGTTGGGGCGCGTACAGGCGAGGTGTCTGATCGCCTCGGCGGCGGCCGAAGGTATGGCGCCCTTGCCGTAGATGGCCTGCTTCAGGGGCTCGTCCAGGATCGCGATCAGCGCCTTGTGGTCGGCCTCGGTCAGCTTGCGGTCCTGAGGCAGCGAGCCCTTTCGCTCTGCGTTAACGCCACCGCGTTCAAGAAGACGTTGGTTGCTGAGGCGATGCAGGAGCAGCAGGGGAGTAGGGGAGGAGGGCAAAAACCTGTGCCGACACGCTCCGCGTAGTGGTGGGCGATCGAGCGCAGGAAGTGCGCCAACACGTCCGACCAGCCGCCCGAGTTGGAGGGATAGTAGTAGGACTCGATCGACCGGAACAGCTGACGCAGCGACTGCAGCTCCACGCTGCGGAGGCGGCGCCGCCAAGTCAGCGACAGGCCAAAAAAAAGCTCAGCAGCAGCGCGAGGCGGGGAGGGCTCCGTGGGTAGACCCACCTTGACTGGGAGGGCGTGCTGGGCGTGAGCGTGTAGATCAAGAGCTTGGCCATATGCCCGATCTTGGCCTCCTTCTGTTCATTGGAGAGGGAGGGAAGGTGGAGATGGACCATCGTGGTTCGACTTAGCACGTGCTACGCGCTGGCCCATAAAACGTTCGCGAGTACCTCGTGCGGGGTGAAGGCGCGGGTCTCCTTGGGCGCCTTGTGGTGGCTCGGCTTTGGCAGCTTGCTCGCGCCCGCCGTGGACACGTCTTTGAAGGAGAGAGAGAAGTGAGCGAACGTAAGGCCTCGCCTCATCAGGGCGGTGGAGTACCGAGTATCCTGAGCACATGCGTGAACAGCTGAGGGAGGTGGGGCGTCCAGTCGACTGTCTGAACGTGCGTGTTGGAGTGGGCCGCCTTGGCGAAGCGCGACAGAAGCGAGAGCCAGTTGGCGTCCCACTGGCCCGATCGCTCTGCATACGATTCGGTGGTGAGCTCGGTGGGCCGGCTCACGCGGCAAAACAGGGGAGTGTGTGCGGCGGAGAGAGGAGAGACGAGAGAGTGGTAGAGCGTACCGATCCAGGTCCACTTCTCAAACACTTCGGCGATGAGCTGCCTGTCGAACGAGGTGGAGGGCACGAACAGGCAGAGCAGCGCCTGCGCTCTGAACGTGGACGAGCTATCGTGCGGGCAGAAGAGCGGCCGGATCGTGTCCGCGATCTCCTGTGTGGCCCCAGCAGGGAAGAATCTACACCACACAACATACAACACACGAACAAATGAATGAACGAACGATGAGGACAGGCCGCACAGCGTAGGACACCTCTGCGTCGTAGGAGGACAGTGGCAGAGCGGTACCGTCTGGCTTTCCTTGCGAGGGAGATGAGCGCGGACACTTGGTAGGCGTGGACCGCAGTAGCGTGATGCACCGGCTGACGGAAGCCGTGCGTGTGGGCCTCCAGCAAGGTGTCATACAGCGGCCTCCACGGCAGAGACACCGCCGACCCCGCCAGGTCCTTCCACTTCCTAGTGATACCCCCCAGAGGCAAGCCCAGAGACATGAGCCCATCGCAAGGTTTTGTGTAGAGAATATTGGGGGGGGGTAGCAGCAGGCTCTGCATACTTGAGAAGACGCGCCAGCACGTTGGCCCACTTGCTCTGTAGCGTGGGGTCAAGCCTCGCCTGCGACGTCGAGGCCATGGCGGCGTGGTGGTGCATGGTGATCGCATTGTAGAGAAGCTGCACCAGCTGGGAGCGCGTTTCGTCCGACCTCACGGGTCGATGCAGGTCGAAGACGTGGGTCTGGATGGCGCGCACCCAGTAGCGACCGCTGCTGCCCGTTACGTCGCCAGCGGCGATGGAGCGGGTGAGGCCGACTACGACGTGTTGCATCCAAGCCTCGTGCTGCTCAACCGCCTGGCCCTCTTCAGTCTTAATGTCTGGCGGCAGCCAGGCGCTCCATCTACTGGCCGCAGCACGGTATGTATTGCTTGAGCTTGCACCCTCGATTTCCATCTTTTCCAATCTAATCTTCCTCACTAACGCGTGCTGAAACCACTAACCCTCAGAGGGGTGGCAAGCTTGCTTTCTAAAGCGTGGCGGGAGGCAGCTAATGGTAACGTGTCCACCACGTCGGCAGCCGCAAGTTCGAGGTAAAACAGTAACACAACACGCAGCAGCACACTTGACTGGCTCTCTCGCCGGTTGACCCCACGCACGTCTGAGCTGTCCAGCGACCGTACGGCAACTTCTGGCCCTGCTGTTCTCATTGGTCGGTGTGGGTACCGCTCGCGCTGCCAAAGTTGTACCACTGACACCTTGCAGTCACTGGTGATGTGCATTAGGTGATGCTTGCAGTTTCGCAGATGCTGGTGTTGGAGAAAGCCCCATGAAGGAGAACAGGGAGACGAAGCCGGCGGATAGCGTTGAAGGGTAAAAAGTTGGCCAGAGTGGGGTTCGAACCCACGCGTGTTTCCACACCAGAACTTGAGTCTGGCCCCTTGGACCAACTCGGGCATCTGGCCTTCGCTGCCGCCTGTTGATTTTTTGCACAGGATAATATCAACTTCAAACCATGAAGGTGAGCGTAGTGGCCATGCCAGAACGTTGCATGTGGAGAAGACACGACCGCCAGAATGAAAGAGCAACTCGCCGACCATTCTGTGAGGATCGCCAAACTGGAGCATGAACTGCAAAAAAATGCAGGATACTTAACCAGAGTTCACGAGAGATTGCTCCTTCCGTGGCGTTTCAACTATCTCGAGGCGGCCGTCCAGTTCGTTTTCGGTGATCGTCGAAGTGCTATTGATATATCTTCTGTGGCTGACATCAAGAGCGCGGCAAAGGATGACGCCCAGCAAGCCCGCTGGGAAATGTTCGCGGCCAAGTACCATGCCGATGGGTACGATTCCGTTCTAAACCGGCTCAAGGCGCGCAGACGCAAGATAGCACATCCATCGAGCAGGCAACTCTTCGATCTCGATCTCAGCGATGATGACGAAGATGACGAAGAGGGCCAAGTAACTCCCAGCGATCTAACGAGCATGATCGACCGAACCTTCCCTTCCGCCGAGGAGGCCGAATTCCGCGACAAGGCCAAAGCCTTAATTGGCCATCTTGATCTTCTCAGCAGGGAGCTGCATCGTAAGCAGCTTCTGCGCGATGTGCGCCAAGTGAGGCCAGGTAGCAACTCTCCTCGCGGGAGGTGTATGCCTCTTCAAATGTAAACAACATTTTCTATATTTACATCTTGTGTGAGTTGGCAAAAATTAACAAATAAATAACTCAAAAAAGAACAATAACAACAACCTAGACGTGGCTCTCCGCCAGGTAGGTGACGCCAAACGGCACGCCGACCGATATGGCGATGTTGATGGCAAACAGCGCTAGACAGGCGAACACGAAGAGGTAGAACAGGCGCCGATTTCGCTTCGTGTCGCGCTTCTTCTGGTCTCGAATGTACCTACGCGCACGTAAGGAAGCCCGGAAGCGTGAAGCCGGTCAGCGATTGCATCCAGTGCACGCACATACACAACTACACCAAACAACAACAACAACAACAACAACAACAACAACACAAAAGCAAGCGCAGAGCGATGTCGTACTTGAGCAGGTCGGTGTACTGCCGGTCGGGGATGAGCTTGTTCATTTGCGAGGCGAGGGAGGCGAGGTGGGCCTTGTTGGCCACTAATCGGTCGAGGTCCACGGCCAGGAGGGAGTCGCGCTCCTCCGCGTCGGCCGTGAGCGCGGCGCTGTGCCGGAAGTCCTCCACGTCCTCGTCGACCTCGCCGTCGGTGGTGGTGCCGCTGGAGCGGTCGAGGCTGTCGGGCTCCTCGTCCTCGATGGAAGACGACATGCGCGCGGCTTCGATGTCGCTCTCGTTGCTCTCGTTGCTGGCGTGCAGCGGGGACGGCGATCGGCGCGTCATCGCGGCCGCCTTGCCGGCTGGCTGCTTCTGCTTCTGCTGCTGCTTGACCAGCTCCTTGATCATCGTGGCCGAGCCCTTCTGCCTCTCCTTGGCCGCCGCGTCGCCGTCGCCCAGCAGTCGTCGCCAGCTATCGAACTCGCCCTTGAGCTCCTTCTGCTCCCGGTGATAGACCTCCAGGTGCTGGTTGAACGCCTCGATGAGCACCGGGATGATCTCCACGTAGTCCACCGACAGAAAGCCGTCATCGTCCTCCCGCACCACCTCAGGCAGGACTGCGCTCACGACGTACACACACAAACACACATTCGGTGAACACTCCGTTCCTCAATAATAGATAAATAACAAATAATAAATAATAAAATAAAATAAATGCGTAGGAGAGGTGATGTTACCTTGCTGGACCTGCTGGGCGATGAGGCCGATGACCTTGAGGCCGCCGTTGTTCTGCAGCGAGATGGGCGTGGACTTGCCGGTCAGCTGCTCCACCTCCTCCTGGCTCTTCCATCGGTATCGCTTGCCCTGCAGCTTGGAGATGAGGCTCACGGCGTCCACGATGTCCTCCACGTTGGTCTTGAGCCGCAGGTCCGAGTACTGCATGAAGCCCTGCGCGCGGACGATGCCCTCGACGTGCAGCCCGCCGCGGATCGACAGGTGGTCGGGGTAGGGCGACGAGCCCAGCGGGCCTCCAGCTCCCCCGCCGCCGCCACCGCCGCCGCCGCCGAGCATGCCGTCCATCTTTCTCTTCCGCCCCGCGTGTCGGTTGAGGAGGCCCGGCGGGAGCATGGGCTCGCCGCGGCCGTAGTCGCTGAGGTCCTCAACGTTGCTCGCCGCTCCGCCTCCGTAGCCGCCGTTTAGCTCCCCGTCGCCCATCGCCCTCATCATCATGCCGCCGTCCATGCCCATGCCCATCACGCCCACGCCCATGCCCATCACGCCCATGGCGGCGCCGACGTCGGTTTCCAGCATCGGCCCGTTGCCGTAGGCGCCCGGGTGCTGGGCGGGCCCGCCGACGACCGTGACGCGCCCAATGTCCATCTCGCCGCCGGGATCGATCATGGACCCTCGCGGCGTGGCCGCGTCGGCCGCTCCCAACTGTCGTCGCGCGACGGTGGGAGTCTCACTCCGCTCGAAGCCGTTGCCGACCGACGGGTAGGGCTGGCCGCCCGCGCTGGCCAACGCGGTGGCGTGGTGGTGGTGGTAGGGCTGCGGGGTCTCGGCGACAGAGTAGAAGGAGGGCGCGACCAGGGGCGCCGCGTCCGTGGCGTGATGCCGGAGCTCGTCCTCGTCGCTGCCCGACGACGACTCGCCCGTGAAGTCGTTGCTGCTGCGCGCTCCCGCGTTCGCGGGCCTCTCCGGCGACTGATCGGGCTCGACCTTGAGCCCCGTCGCCACCGGGCCGGCGACGGGGGTCGGGCCCGGCTGGCTGTCCTCGTCCCCGACGTCCATCCGCAGCAGCTTGCTCCCCGACCTCTTCTTTCTCTTGGTCTTCTCGGTCTCCTTCTTCTTCTTGGCTTCGGTGCGCAGCTTCTGCTTGCCGTTGTTGTGGGTCATGAACTCGACCGACCGACCGGCGCTCGCGCGTCGCCCAGGCGGCGCGATGCGCGCGGCGATCTGGATGCCCTTGCCGATGAGGCACAGCTTGACCTTCACCTCGACCGAGTAGCTCGCCGGCCGGCCGTCGGCGGTCGTGGCCTTGCTGGGCTGGACTTCGTCGATCGACTGCACCACGAGATCGTGGGCGGACAGCTGCAGCGGCGACGACACGGGTGGCGAGGTCGAGGGCGAGCTGGAGGAGGACGAGGAGGAGGAGGAGTGGTAGGGCGAGGCCCCGTGAGCGGGCGATGAGCCCGCTGACGGCACAGAGGAGTCGGCCAGGAAGAGGTGGACGTCGTCTCTGGTGAAGGGTGCGCTACTCTCCACCACCACCTTGAACAGCTTGCCTCTGTTTCGGGTCACTCTGCAACACGAGCCAACACACACACACACACACACACACACGGCGAGCGTGAGCCACCACCACTCCCTTCGGCCAGATGTAGACACGGGCGCCTCGGACCAGATGGGACACGATACCTTATCTCCTCTTTGGACGCCACCACCTGCCACTCGCAGCCCTGCGCATTTCGCGTTCTATGCAACAAGATGACCCGCACGTCGTCGTGAAGCTCTCTGGAGCGGTGAAGAGGAGGAGGAGGAGAGATGAGACGAGACGACAAAGGTGTGTGGGACCACCAGAAACGGCGTAAGAACGTTTCGGTTACCTGTCGTCGTGGTACGGGGGTGGTGGTGGGTGCTGGCTGTGCTGCTGCGGCTGTGGGGGCTGCGGCTGCGGCTGCACCTGCTGGGGCAGAGGGGGCTGCAGCCCATTGGCAGAGGGCTCAAAGAACTCCTCCAGCTCAGAGAGGGAGAGCTTCGCAGACCAGCTGAGCTGCCGTTCTAGCGAGCCGAGCTCTGCGCACGGAAAACGTGCAAGCATAGAAAGATGGAACATCGCGATATCCAGGTGACATCAGACACGTGATGTGGGGACGGGGAATAAAATAACGAATGATGAATAAATGATGCTGAGATGAAATTACCTAGAGGGGCGTTGTCGCCGTAGTTCTCGAATTTTGCGAAATCTTCGACCATTTCGACTGGGTTCAGGTCTGACCACACCTCCTCCGCCCCAGTCATCTGGGACGTGGAACGAAGTGACGCAAAATCGTCCATTACCGCGAGAATCGAATTTGCGTGGCCGCGCTGCCTCTCCGGCCAACAATTCTCTTCTCAGTCCTTTTCCCCTTTTGACGCCTTCTCAACACAGCACGGGATGCCACACGATGCGGTCCTCTTCCCACTCCTTTCTTTGAACCCCACCCCTGTCGCCCTGTGTGTTGTCGTCTGTCTGGCCCGCACCTTCCTTTTCCTTGCGGGACCAACCGCAATTCAGAAATTCGGTGCACGGTTGGTGCACGTTTGACAGAATGTTCTTGGCAACCCGAAATTCGCCGCGGAAACCCAATCTCCGAAGCCGAACCAATCGGTTTGCGATCACATCCGAAAGACTCCGAGATGACTAGGATTTGTAAGAAATGTACGTTCTTCTTATTCTTATATTTAGAGTTCGGGGCACCACTCGGTCGGGAAGGCCCAAACCCAAACAGTAGGGCGTCGCAACCAGATCTGCAGTGTTTTTACTTACCCCGTAAGGAAATTTCGATTTTCTAGCTATTTTATCATTGGTCGATTCAGACTATTTCAGGAATGTGGCCCTCTTTCTTTGAAATCTGATTGGTGCTTTCAGACTATTTCAGGAATGTTGCTAAACTCGCTACCTTATTGGATAATTTAGCGGAAAACACGTGGAGATGATGGTTTATCAAAAGAAATGCCCCGAGAGCACCTTTTTAAGGTAATCAACAAGTGATTTCTCTGGGTTTTTGTTCAGAAATCGTTGATAATGATTATTTAGTTTACGGAATAGGGTAAAGACGGAGGAATGAAAAGAATGACCAATGAGAAAACAAAGAGATTAAACCGGTTGAGACAGCCTACCAAACAGGATGCGACGAGCTTTTAGCCTCGCTAGGTTCGGCTCGGGTCCTTTCCAGCACAGCCGCTCCGCTGGCCGTGCCAGCTTCTCCTTGCCTTTAGGCCAGCCAGCAGGGACCTACCGCCTACTTTCCAGCTGCCCCCGCGAGCCCGAGCGTGGTACCACGGACCCTGGCCCGGCCCTCGCTGCCGGCCTAACATCCCACCCAGGCAGTTCGGCCGGTACGCCTCGTGCCGGCGAGGGTCAGGTGTCGATGTTCTATGATGGCAAGTGCCCAGTGTGCGCCTTGGAGGTCGGTCACTACCAGCGCTTGGACAAAGCTAGGGAGCGTATTCGTTTCCTCGACATCAACGACGAAGGCGTGAAGAGCGTACTTGCCGAGAAGGGCCTGAGCTTTGATGACGCCATGGCACGGATGCACGTCGAGACCAAGGATGGTCGTATGGTGGAGGGAGTGGAGAGCTTCGTGCAGGTGTGGCAGGAGCTGCCCTTCTGGCGGCGCTTGGTACCTCTCGCTAGAGTGCCTGGGGTGTCCTGGGTCTTGCACCAGGCGTACACTGTCTTCGCGCGCCACAGGCTGTGGCTCACTGGCAGAGAGCGACAAACACCGAGAAAATGAAATAATAACAAAAAAAATAAAGAAACAAACAAACAAAACCCGCCGCAAAGATCATGTCCCAAGATGGAGGTGAAGTTCGTCTCGCTGCTAAGCGTGCCGCACATGTGTGGCCAGGTGAAAGATCTCCTGGCCCAAGAGTGGGACATGTCCGCGGTGGGATTGGATTTAACGGAGGAGGAGCCCACCAATGATCTTACTCTTCCCTTCATCTTGCTCCTCGTGTCCACCGAAGCTGGCAAGGACCGAGTGCTGGGCCACGCTTGCCTAGAAACCTTTGATGCGGCGCACGATGAACTGCGCGGCGAAAAGGTGGACGGAGTGATCGGGCTGCTCACCCTCCTCATTGTCGATCGAGACCAGCGAGCAAAGGGGCTGGGCCTGCGCATGGTGGAAGAGCTGACACGTTTGGCCCTGGAGTCATTTGACATGACCAGCCTCTACCTCACGTGCGAGCAGGACAAGCGGGGCTTCTACGAGCGATGCGGCTTCTGCTTCATAACTTTAGCGACAGAGGTGGAGAAGGGCCACAACCTGCTGTGGATGAAGAGACAGCTCGCGTGATTGTGATTGGCGTCGACACTGGTCAACCCCACATGATCACTTTTGTCTATCAGAAGGTGGTCCGATAACCACAACCTGCAGAAACAAGGTCGCTGGCATGGCCAAGCATGTCCACTGATGCTGCCGCTACTCTCCAGCGTTCAGTACCTGTCCTCGCCTGCTGCCGTTTTGTTACTCGTGCTGCCAAGCTGTGCCAGCCCTCTCCGCAGTTCATTCTTTACTTCGCTCAGAAGTTCGAGCTTGATCAGCTCCACTTCGCATCTCACTTCATCCAGCACTTCCCACTTGAGGCTCTCTTTCCACATTCTCTCCTCCTCTTCCTCCCCCTCTTGGCACGAAGCCTTCCTCACTTCTCCAGACAAGTCGTACCGATCGATCTTATCCTCAATTGCGTGCAGCATCAACTCATCCCTCACCTCCAAGAACTGCGCCACTTCGCCTTCCGCTGCTTCTTCCATCGTGTCCCTTCGTGGCTCTGCTTTCTTTTTCTTTTTCTTTCTTTCTTTAATTTTCTTTTTTTTTAAATTGCCTCGCGTGATTGCTTTTGCTGTTTCGGGAGCTAGTGGTGATGGAGTCGAAAGAGGAGCCTCTTGGCTCTGGCGATGCATGTGCCCTGGAGATGCGGCTGGCCCGCGTGCTACCTGGTACCCCTGATGAGGTCTTTGATGCCTACACCGACCCCGAGAAGCAGAGAATATGGTTCAGTATTACCGACGACAAACCGGGCATAGTGGAAATCGAAGCCGACCTGCGTGTGGGCGGACGCCAGACAGCAGTCTGGGGGCCGGACGAGAGCAGCCTATTCCGTGAGACGCAGACCTTCCTCGAAATCGACCGGCCCCATCGTCTGGTCACTGACTCGACCGGCAGCAGTCCTGACGGAATGACGATGGACACGCGCATCTCAATCGCTTTCGAGAAGTTTGAGGAGCGCGGGACCCTCGTCACGGTGGTGCAGAGCGGCTTCCCAGCCGCCGAGGTTCGAGATTTCTTCAGCCAGCACGTCTGGGTGAGCGCATTCGACCGCGTGGAGGCCTTTCTCACACGCTGATCTATCTCTGCGTCATACGTCGCTTTGACGCGCGGCCACCTGGCCTACTGCAACTTGGCGCCCGCTCTCTGGCTTCACCGCTGTTGGCCCAGTTTTCTTATTTATTTGGCGCGAAGAAAATGCTATTTTTTTAAATAGCGATATTTTTGTTGCATTAAACCATCGTGATAGATTGAGGTGCTGGCATGCTTGGCGATGACATTTATCACCTAATTCAACGTGGTGACTACGAAGATGACGTGAATCGAGTGCTTGCCGTGGGTTTTCCCGTCGATAAGCCCAACTACACGGGCTGGACTGCCCTTCACTACGCGGCGCACATGGGCCGCACGGGCTGCCTCTCCACCCTGCTCGAGTCCGGGGCCGACGCCAACGCCCTCACGTCGCGCGAGGGCCAGACCGCGCTGTTCCTGGCGGCTCGTGGCGGCCACCTGCCCTGCCTGCGGCTCCTCCACGCCTACCACCGCTGGGCCGTGGCGGGCCAGCGCGAAGCGGCCGCAGCTGGCGCCGACCATCCGCCGGCCGAGGGGCTCGACACGAGCGGCAGCGCAGAGGAGGAGTTTGGCCGCTGGACTCCCCTACACATCGCCGTACACTGGTTTGTTGATTGCCACCCGACGTCTGCGTCTGCCCAGTCTCTGACCGTCTGTGCGATGCAGCGACCAAGCGGGCTGTGCGCACTATCTGATGACGCATTCGCTTGGCGACATCAACGCAAGGTCTCGCTCCACTCCACCTTTCTCGCTCTCTCTGTCTCTCTCTCGCTCTCTGAGCTCTGGTGTTGCCTCTCATTCTTAATCAATCGGTGGCCACCGCCTGGCAGGGACTACTACGACCGCACGCCCCTGCAGCTGCTCATCGAAAAGAGGTCCAATCCCACGCTCACCGTGTGGATGGTCCTTCGCGGCGCCCGCGTGCTGT
>JANDJZ010001152.1:0-15235 GCA_027943245.1 Acanthamoeba sp. SK_2022b | reverse complement strand
GCAATGCAGGATGGCGCCCTCGACACCGTCAAGCAGGCCGCCACGCACATCTACAACACTTTCATGGCTCCGGTTCGTTGACTCCTCCCTCCCTCTCTCTCTCTCTCTCTCTCTCTGTGTGTGTGTGTGTGTGTGTGTGTGTGTGTGTGTGTGTGTGTGTGTGTGTGTGTGTGTGTGTGTGTGGTTTGGCAGGGGAGCGTTGCTGACGCCACTTCAGGAGGCCGCCAAACAAATAAATGTCGACGTCACCATGGGTCGCAACGTCAAGTCCAAACTGGACAACCCCACAAAGTACTACGCCTTGTCTTACCCCAGCGACTCCTGGTGGCCGTGTGCTGATCGACGCCGACTCTCGCTCGCCATCAGGGAGATGTTCGACGACGCCCAGCGAGCCATCCAAGAGCTCGTCCACTGCTCCGTCCTGCCCAAGTTCTTCCAATCCAGCGAGTTCAGGACCACGGCCGGTACCACGCCTCCCTTCTCCCCATTACGCGGTGGTTTGGCCGACTGACACGCGCACGCAGAGTTTGAGGAGGTGAAGCATGCGCTGACGATCGAACACGAGAAACTGCGACGGATGCTGGCCAGCGTGAGCGAACAGCGCAGCCGCATCGCGCTCCTCGAACAGAAGCGGGCCATGCTCCACCAGTACTATAACAATTTTGAAGAGACCGCCGCCGAGCTCTCTCGGTTCGTATTGTGTGTGTGTGTGTGTGTGTGTGTGTGTGTGTGTGTGTGTGTGTGTGTGTGTGTGTGTGTGTGTGTGTGTGTGCTCTGGCTGACAGCTGCTGGGCGGTGCAGTAAGCGGAGGGAGAAGGAGCTGCGGCTGCTGAGCGAGATGGGCTCGGCCTACGACCCGGGGCGCGGGCGCGAGGTCACGGCCGTCAGAGACGGGCCCACCCCGGCCCAGATCGAGCAGGAGAAGTCGCTCCCGGCCCTGCGGCGGTGGGCCCTGTGGTCCGACCAGGCCAAGGCCGAGCCGCCTCCCGTCGACCACCTCCTCTGTATTGAAGGTGGGCCCCTATCGCTCCGCTTGTGCCCCCCCCCCCAACGCGTCTTTGGATTTAACCTGTTCGTTTGTCCCGCAGTAATCGAAGCCAAGGACCTGGTGGCCCGAGACAAGCGAGGCACGCTTGCCACACACACACACACACACACACACACACACACACACACACACACACACACACACAATCGCACACGCGCGCATATATGCTGATAAGATGATGCAGGGTTCAGCAACCCCTATGTCGTGGTGAAGTACGGCAAGCAGAAGTACACCACCCGCACTGTATTTAAGAACTTGAACCCGCGTTGGCGCGAGCACTACGTGTTGTACGTACTCCAGGCCCGCGGGCCCCGATCTCCAACGATCGCTGGATGGGTGTACTCACCTACTGCCGGCGCACACGTACAGTAATGTAAAGCAAGATGAGGCCCACAAGCTGTTGCTCACGGTGTGGGACTACAACGTCATCGGCTCCGGCGAATTTTTGGTAAGCAAGCGCAGCTCTGTTTGTCGAGCCCCCCTCCCCACACCTGACGCGTCGCTTTCTCTCTTTCTTTCCCTTTCTTGCTGGCGTGTTGTCGGCACCAGGGCTGCCTGAGTTTTGCATCGCCGCGCCTCTTCATCAACAGCAGCGACCGGTGGTGGACCCTCGAGGCGCGCAAGGACGGCGAGGTCGTCAGCGGCAAGATTCGACTCATCCTGCACTACCGCAAGGTGCCTCTCCCCTCTTCTCAGTTTATGTCGACACTCGTGCGCGTGCGTATGGGCGGTGAGCGTGGGGCTTGGCGTGGCTGACCGCGGTGTTGCGCAGCAAATGGACAGGGACGAGGAGCTGGAGATTGAGCTGGAGAAGGTGCGCAACGCCATCCGCGAGGAGATGGTCACGCTCCAGAAGACGTCGTCGGGCCTGTGGACAGGGCGGCCCCACCCGGACGACGGCGGCGCCAGCGCGGGCGCGACGATGAGGGACCAGGCCGAGAAGCTCGTGCGAACGCTCAACGAGCGACGACAGAAGCTCGAGAAGGAGGTGGTCGATCGCAACCGAGAAAAGGATCGGGAGGCGGCCCTGTCACCAGCTTCCTCCTCCTCCTCCTCCTCTTCCTCCTCATCATCTTCGTTGTCAGTGAGCCAGGACGCCGCAAGCAGCGACAAGGGCATATCATGATTGGGCGACCATATGTTCGTTACCTACCGGCCCCCTACTGCAGAAATGAAAGCTGTAGGGAAGCGGAAAATTGTGGAAACGTGTGAGCAAACCAATCATGGTGGCCTGGCCAATTCATCTTCTTGAGAAGCATCTTTCGTTCTTCAGCGCCTTGGAACCTTACCCTTGAAATGCTTGTAGAGGGACAGCGGCCAATCAACCTGGAGTGTCCCACAAATTTCACCAATGAGCTTTGTTTGGCCGTCTGGTGAAATGCCACGACAAATAAAGAAACAGCAAAGGGAAGGCGAAACGGTGGCTCTACCGCACTGAGGCCTTCAAGCACAGACTTCGCGGCCACAAGTCATTCGTGAGCGCATTGCATACATTCTTTGCCGTGGAATGTGCTCGATCAGATGCCGGTCGCACAGTGCGACGTAACTGCGAGGCAAACTTGGGATATCACCTGTCATCCGCCGGCCGGATGCCTCGCCTTCCATACCATCGAGGCCACCCTTGGGGCAGGCTGCATGCATTTCCATTGTGTTCTCCTTGTCTTCGCTATGCACAACGCCAGCCTTGATGACCGCACCAGGCGCAAGGCGCCACTATAAAATGGCCTCTCCAGGATGGCAATCATATCATCCCAACAATCACCAACTCCCCACAAGACCTTCTTCTACTATCATCTACAATGAACTACTCTACCATCTGTGTCACATTCGTGCTCTTCTCCGTGCTCCTTCTGGCTCAGGCCAACGCCCTCGAGAGCTGCTCTTCCGCGCTGGTGCCCATCTTCTCCGGAGCCCAGGGCTATCGCTGCGTGCAGCTCACCATCACCACCGCCAGCGCCTCTACCTCTGCCGTACGATTCCCTCGCATGGAGAGGACAGGTTGTACGTGACCTGTGGGACAGCTAACGCGGATTCTCTGCACTACAGGTGTCCAATGCGCAGGGCAACGTCTACTTCAATCGCTACTACGACGGCCTCGTCAACAAGGACACGCCCTCCTTCGGCGTCCTGACCAGCCTCAACGTGGGCTGCAACAGGGGCGTGGCTCAGCCTTTCAGTGCCGAGCAGGTGTCGTCGCGCATGGCCCAGAACGCGTTCGATGTGCTCGTGACTCGCGAGGGCGTGCTTCGGATGGCCGTTGGCTCCCAGGTGTTCCAGAACGTGACTCTCTCGTGCAACAACGGAGCCTTGCCTGGAGTGGGTTTTGATGCTTCTGGTGCGTCGATCTGTCCTCGCCGCAAGCATCGCCTCAGTAGCTCGATGCTCACTCCTCTCTACATTTTACAGGCAACGTTTACACTGCGCAGTTCAAGCTTTTCGAGCTCAGCGAAGGTTGCCCGACCAACGTGGTTGGCTCCTCCTGCTAACAACCCGCAAGTCGTGACCTGACCTTGGCCGAGAACGGCTTTCGTGCTCCTATGTTCTTTTCTTGATACTCCTTCCACACTTGCTCAGATGGAGCGACTCTGAATATATTCTCTCAATTCTCGACTTATCCGCTGGGGTTGCTGCGACCTCTGACATTGGAACGCGACGCAGAGCTCTTTTGCCTTTTTTCCATTTTCCCATTTTTTCGAATAAAAAATAAATATTCTTCAAATTGCTTTTGCATTTTTTACCAACATTTTTTCTGGTGCTTTGGGCGGAGCAGCTTCGGTGTGGTAGGCCAAGAGCAACTACGGACGGCTGGTGGAGTTGGTTGTACCGGCCGCGACGCCATCGGGCTACGCTTGTCGTCAGCGCCTAGGCCAGCGTACACGGTACGTTAGCGTGCGACTTACATGAGACAATTCAAGATAAAGAGACAAGGAGGAGAGGGCGGGATAAGCAAAAGTGCCTTGACGGCGGCTGGGACGCTGGGGCAAACAGGTTGAGCAGCGTCATGTTGGGCCGCGTGAACACGTTCTCCACTTCCGGTTGTCTTCCCTGCCTCTCGCCGTGCTCCTCCTCCTCCTCCGCGTAGTCGTCGTCGAAGCCCTCTGCCACGTCATCATCAATCTCCTCGTGCAACCCTGCGCCGTCGTTGGCGTCCACGCCCTCTTCGGCGTCGCCGAGCAGGGCCGGGTTGTAGTAGAAGCGTGCGGCGACAGCCCTGGCGCACGTCGACTGTTGTGCGTTGCGCGGCGTACCTGATGAAGGGCAAAAATCGATCCCAATAGACCGAATACGTCTGCACATCGGCATCACGTCGGAGGAGGCGTGGGTGCGTAAGATCATGGAGAAATGCCTCAAGGAGATCGGCAGCCGGTGGCGCCACGTGACCGCGCTTGGCCAAGCAGCCGACTTCTGTTGGCGCGCCGGCGATAAATGCGTCGGGAGATACCTCAATAGGCGAGTAGAACCAAGCGGCCAACGCGTTGAATAGATGTGGGATCTTCCACCTCATGTTCAACATTTCCTGATTAAGATGTCTTTTCATCTTATTTTCTTGTGCCGGAATTGTTCTAAAGAAACGGCAAGTACAAACAAGGATATTTCCGGAACGACGCCACGAGAATAGGAAACCACCTCGCTATTTTCGTCGCTCCCTGTTAGCGGTATGTGGAATGTTCACGGGCAGTCAGCAGAGTGAGCCTGTATGGTGGTGGCAGGCGAAAACTTGAGGAATCCTTCACCTGGTTAAACAGCGCCAAGGGCTCCCTTGGGCTCACGTCCACCGACGCCGCTCTCCTCCTGCCCCTCACCCACCCTTGTCTTGGCTCCCACTTTGCTTTGCTCCGCCAACAGCGACTCACTCCTCACGCTCCACCAGGCTAGCGCCACTTGAGTGTGCCTTGTGTTTCTCCTCTACGCGAATCCTCATAAATTCTTTTTGCAATGTCCTTCTGTGAGCATCATCCAGATGAACTAACTGAATTTGGGGCTCCGTGTTGCCTGATGGGCATCGAGAGCTGAGGCAGTCGGCAGTTTTCTTCTGCCTCCTTGCTTGTTGTTTGGTTTTTTGTTTCAGTTTGCTTGTTGTTTTGTTTGTTTTTTGTTCGGTAGTTTGCCATTACATTGCAACGTTTCACTGAACTCGCGTTACAACCCATAATGGCTGACAAACAACCGCCGCTCTGTCCACATAAGATGTCTCATTTGTATTGTAAAGGACGGGAAGTGTTCATGGGGAGGGAAGGGAGTGACTCTGCCACCGGGGTGCACTTGTGCAAGGGCCGGTGGAATGTGAGACTGCCCCATGGACACAGCCCATCTCTTTTTGTTCTCGGGGAGGCCATATATCCCTTGAAACATAGCTGACTGACATTGAAGGTTGGTCATGGTTTACGTAATGGCTGTGTCAACTGGGGATAGTCATTGATAACTACGATGAGATTGGCCTTCAACATCTTCTAGCCTGGACTTTCGTGCCACCTTGCCTGGGAGGTTAGCATGCTCTGACTTATTGAAGTAGCAAGCTCTTAATCTTCTCCAGCCCTGGTACCGACAGAGTAGGACATTCGCATATATGAGCAAGCGGCTGCAATTTTTAGGGGCTCGCGACATTTCTTGGATGTCCATTCGGTTTTTGGGAATGTTGCAAGGTAGCAAAAGGAGATGTTGCGCTTTTAGGGGTTTCGCGAACTCCAAACCCTCCAAAAAAGCGTTTGTTTGCCAAGTGAGGCAGCTGCAAGAAGAGCTTTACTCAGAAGTTCAACTTGGCCTGCCACCTGTACAGGTGGAGGGCAAGAAGGTGCACAAACCAAGCACCTAATCGTCTGATGAGGCTGTAGGCCAGCGGCGACGCCGGGCCGCCGCTCAAGGAGAGCAGCCCCGCCATCGACTCCTCGGACATGGAGCCCGCCGTACCGCTGCGCCCTCTTTTTGCCCGCAGCCGCCCACACGGCCGTGAGTGCTGCGATACGACGCAACGCGATGGATGGTGCTTGTGTGCATGTGCCCAGTGGGTGTCGAGAAGAACTACTGGGCCTACCAGGGCTTCCTCATCATTCACGGCACCAACACCATGCCCGTACGGCACCCCATTCTTATTTGTTTTTGATTTTTTTTTGTTTTTCCTTTATCTATTTTATTTTATATCGATCTGTTATTCGACTTACGCACTGGGTCCCAACTCTTGTCACCAGTACACGGCGTCGGCGCTCTCATGCTGGAGAACCTGGGCAAGATCACGGTCATGGTCACGTGCATGTGGCTCAGTGGATCGCAGGGCGCGGGCTTCTTCTCAAGGCCCAAGCCCACCAAACAAAAAATATCAAAACAATTGCAGGTGCATGACTGAGTGAATGAGAACGGTCATTTGACGACCGGCACCACGTAGAACGAGGGGAACCATCCAGCCTTGTTGGCCTTCTCCAACGTGCCAAAGTAGAGGCCCTCCTCCACATTCACTGGACCAAAAACAGTGAGCCAGTGCGCAACATGCTATTTATAAAAACAAATAATAATAATAATAATAATAATAATAATAATAATAATACAACGATGATAGAGGACTACATACCGGCAGTGACGCGGATGATGTCGTTGAGCTTGAACTTGAGCTGCTTGCGCTTCTTGCCTCCAACTTGGTCGGGAGCGAGGAGCATCTTGCCCTTGAACTCGTCGATGGCTCGCACGAGGAGCACGCCCTCCCGCCGCAGCGTCTCCCGGCCCTGGCGCACCCTGGGGTCGTCCTTGACCGATCGTCGGAGTTGGCGGCCGCCCTCGGGCCGCACGTTCAGCTCGTCGATGTTGACCACCTTGGTGGCCTTCTCCCTCTCCCGCTCGATCGCCAGCCGTCTCTCCTCCTCGCGCCACAATCGGAGCTAAAGTTGTTGTAGATAGAGGTCAGTAGGAGTTAAACTTGGCAGTGTGGAGTTGGGGGAGGCGGGCGATCACCTCATCGAGGCTCTCCTCTTTCTGCTTCTCGCGGTCGGCGTAGAAGGACTCGGAGTAGAGCAGCTGCGGGGCAAAGGGCGCGAGCCGCTCCTGCTCCTGCTGCCTCCGCCTCTTCTCCTCCTCGCGCTGCCTCTGCTGCTGCTGCCGCTCCCTTTCCTCCTGTTCCTCTGCACTCCGCCTCTCCGCCTCTTCCGCGTCGTCTTCTCGCTCGGGTAGCGTGTCCTCTTTGTCTTCTTCGTGCCCGGGATCGCTCTCTCGCGTGTTCGGCACGGCTGCTTCGTCGTCGGTGGGCCGAGGCGTGACCGGGCGCATCAGCTCGCCGTCGCTTCGCGCCATCCCTCGCGTCGGCAACCTCGGCCGTGGTGGCACTGGCACAACCTACCAAGCAGTGCAAAGTAAGCATTCTCCTTCAATAAAACGTGACTATAAACAATAAGAAAAATAAATAAAGCATTTTTTAATTCTATTTAATTAAAAAATGGGAGAAAATGGTACCTCTTCTGAGGGGGCGAGGCGGACGAGGTCTGGCGAGGAGCTGAGGGTAGTAGATCGCTTCTTGGGCAGGACAGGGCGCGGCGGAACCGCCACAAGCTGCTCTTCGGACGAGCACGCCCCGATCTTGGCGCGCGAGGGCTCGGCCGAGTGGCGCTTGGGCAGCACCGGACGTGGGGGCACGGGGAGAAGCATCTCCGCCTTTGGCCCATCTTCTTCCTCCTCTTTTTCGACTCGAAACGAGGACGGGGCTGACATCATCTTGGTGCCTCGGGTCTTTGATGTGTAAACTTCGTGAGAGTTCGTTGGTGTTGGGCTCGTTTGAAATTGTGCTGGCTGAGTTGCGAAGACAATGACGGGCACGTAGGCTACGGGTAATAGGGCGGGGACCGTGGTGACGGGCACAACCCCCCAGTACTGGTCTAGCTGTTGCGCCTCCTCCTCTTCTCCACAGCCCTCTTCGCTGTTCCTTTCGTTTTCGTTCTTTTCTGTCTCCGCTTGCTGTCGTCTTCGCTCTTGTCTTTCGGAGTCATTCAGAGGGTTCGTGCGGTGTGCCCGTGGCGATAGGGCGCATGCAGGCAGCTGCGGGGCAGTTGTCGCGCGTCGCGGCGGTCTGGACGGCACCTCCATCCTCCTCAAGGCGCACAACGCGCGTTCTACTGGCGGTCGACTTTGTTGCCCTTCCCACCACTGTCTCCCGTGCTCCCCGCGTGTCTCGTGGTTCTATCGTGATGAGCCAACAACACGCGCGGTGCCCAAAAAAAAGGAGATTGGTGTCCATGTAACGAGAGTGCGCTTGCACACTACACGTCAGCAGCCCGGTTTGAATTTTTGAGTGCATTCAAGAAGAGATGAAGGAGAAGGCGGATGACCCGCCTTCGTCTTCCTCTGTCTCTCCTTCTTGTACAGGAACGTCCTCTTCACCTTGGCGAGGATGAAGCTCTGCGTCGTCGACCTCGGCGACAGGTTCGCCATCGGAGGCGATGAAGGAGAAGGCGTTGCTGCTGCTCTCCTCATCCTCCTTTCCCTCCCGCATCACCTCATCCTCCTCATCCTTGTTGACGTCGGTTTGGTCGTTTTCTTCGTCGTCTCCGATGATGAATGCAAAGGAAGAAGTCGACGACTCAGGCGCGTCAGCCTGCATGGGCTGCTCCGGCTCGACCTCCTCGCTTGCCCGCTCACGCACTTGAAGCATTGGCTCGGCCGTCACAACTTCGTGATTCTCCTCCTCCTTTTCCTTGGTCGCTTCTTCTTTCTTCACCTCGTGCACATCCTCTTCTGCTTCGTCGTCCTTGTCCTCGGCGTTATCTTCGTCGGCCGAGATGAAGGCAAATGAAGACGAGCCAGCTGCAGCCTCTTCCTCCGGTCGCCCTTTGCTTTCGTTTTCGCTTTCGTTTTCGTTCTTTCCCTCCCCATCGTCGGAGATGAACGCGAATCCTGGCTGGCTGGCCTCGTGGTCGTCCACCGGCTCTACCACCTCCTCCTTGACCACGACCGTCACCACCGCCTTTTCGAGCTTCACTTCATCTGCCGTATCATCGTCACCGTCCTCCTCCTCATCATCATCCGCGTGAATGAACGCGAACCGCTCCTCGTTCGTGGCGTCGACGTGGGCCGGTGTGGGACAGCTGTCTCGGCTAGGGGTCGCTAGGAGCGCCGCTTGGAGAACGGCCGAGCGCGCCCTGGCCCGCTCGATCTCCTGGTTGACCTCGTCGGCCCGGTCAAAGTCGTCGTTGGCCACGCATGCCTCGAGCTCGGCTTCCCACGCCTCCACGCGCGCGGCCAGCGCCTTCAGCTCCTCTTCGGCCGAAGCCCTATCGAGCTCCTCTCCACCGACGTCGCCTTCGCTCTTTCCTTCGTTTTCGTTTTCGCTCTTCTCTTCGCTTTCTTTTCTTTCTTCATGAACGTTCGCGTTCTCTTCGGGCGTTGTCGATGGGTCCTCGACGTCGACATTGGTCTGTTCGTCATGGTCGTCGTGCTGGATGTCCCACTTCAGTCGGAGGTAGGCCATCTCGGCCTTGCACGATTCGAGCTCGAGCGCCGACATCTCCGTTTCCTCGTCCTGGCCGTCGTATCTGCGCTCGTGTGACATACAGCAACCAACCACTCAGTCAATCACTGATGTCGACAACAAAGACTCGACAGGTAGGTCCGAGCTCGTGGGCGCACCTGGCCAGCTTGGAGAGCAGCTCCGCCTCCTTGGCCCTGAGCCGCTGGAACTTGACCTTATCTGCGTTGTACAGGAGGGGTGACGTCTGACGGTCAGTCACGCTCTTGCTGCGTTCGCGGCCTGCGTGCGCTTGGAAACTTGGGGGGGGGATATAAAGAGGCGCGGCGGTGACGTTACCGGCTTTGCTCTCGGCCGAGCCGAGCTCCTGGTCGAGCGCCTTGAACTGCTCCTTGTGGTGGGACAGGGCGACCTTACAGCTCTCCAGCTGTTGGGTGAGGGCGACGACCTTCTCCTTGCTCTCCTCGATCTGGACCGAGGCCGTCTTCATCTCTTCGGCGACCCGCTTGGCCTCCTTGAAATTACGCCCTGTTTACGCCGAGAAGGAGACGCCCCCGGGAATGTGAGTTCGTGTTCTTAAACAAAAACACATGCCGTGTCGTGTTGTATGTACCGGACACAGCTAGTTTCTTTTCGGATTCGAGCGAGGGAATACGAGCGTCCAAGGCGACGATCTGCTGATTGGCCCCGTGTATCTCTCTGTGTATAAATAAATAAATAAATAAATAAATATAAGTAAATAAATAAATAAATAATGGTGATCGCGGTGAGCCAAAGTGTCACTGGGCCGCAGTCTTGCCACTAGTGTCCCCAGAAGGAGAGGGAGGGGTTAGGGCCGTTGTGCGTACTGCTGGAGAGAGAGCACGCGCGCGGTGAGCTGAGTAATGGCCGTGCTGCACGCCGACGTCTGTTCTCGTACATGGGATAGCTGATCCAAGAAACAAGGGAGAAATGAAATAACACAAACACAGGTGAGCTTGTGCTGACTGCTGTTTGGATGGAGGTGCGCGTGGTGTCATGAGCGGTACCTGCTTTTCCTGTTCGGCCTCAAGTCGTGCGTAGGCTTCGTAGTTGGCCTTGGCCTTTCGCTGCTCGTCCTCCTTCCGTTCGAGCCTATCGACAGTCGTCCGCTCGGAGGTCAACTCGGCCTCGATCGCCGCGAGCGCGTCGTGGAAACGCTTCTCCGCTTCCCTGTCCTTGGCCTCCTCGCTCTTGAGCTTCTGCTTCGCCTTCTTCAGCTCCTCCTACATCAATACAATAATTGTTAATTATTTAATATATTTTTTCCCATAATACATACAGAAATAGCAAGAAAAATAAAGGATCTACTTGCTATCTGTGTAGAATAATTAATTATTTCTAATAATATGTGCGTAATTGAAACTGAGGAGCGTTTGTACCATTTGGAGGGAGTACTTGTGATTGTCCTTGGCGATGGCCTCTCGCTCGATGCTGATCCGCTCCATCTCGTTCTTGAACCGGTCGGTCACCTGCACTACGTTCCTCTCCAACCCGTTGATCTGCTTCGTGAGCTCCTCTTCTTCCTTCCGCTTTTGGGCCAGCAGCTTCATCAGCTCCTTGATCTCCATCTGAACACAAACCAAACGCATTGACACACTGAGTCTCTGCCCAATGCCCCAGGCCGAAGAGGCCGCGGCCACTTACTTGTACAGCGTCGCGGTCCTGGTTGAGTTTGTGTAGATCCTCCTTGAAGCTCTGCGTCTGCACAAAAGAAGTAGATAAATAAAAATATAACATATAAGAGAAGATAAATGAGAACGCAACCGAATGGACCCGAGTGGTCACATACCAGAGACGCGATGGATTGGTGGACAGTCTCCTCGCTCTTGAGCAGCATCTCCAAATCCATGCGCACATGACTGAACGACACATAGATTAAATGTAAAACAAAACATGAAACAAATTGATATAAGAATAAAAATATATAAGATTAGACTCGTCCAATGCCCATCTCGTCGTCAAATTTGGGAAGAAGGCGTCACGCACGTGAGGTGCTTCTGGATGCCCTTCTTCTTGGCCTGGAGGCGTTCTTTCTCTTCCGTGAACTTGCTGCTCGTCTGGCTCTTGAATGTTTCCAGATGCTCTTCCTCTTCGATCTGCGTGATGCCGTCAGTCCACACGACACAGACACAGCACACGGGATGAGTCTCGGTCGTGACCGAACAGGGAGAGGGAGGGGTCAGTGGCACCTTGAGCTCCTTCAGCTTGTCGATGAAGCTTCGCCGTAGCTGGGCTTCCTTTTGCGCCGACTGTCCCCTCTTCACGTGCAGCGCGAGCACCTGCTGGCTGAACTGCAGCTTCTGACGCGCGATGTTCTTCATCTCCTCCTTGACCTCTGCTTGCCCAAAGCGAAAGGATGCCGACGCGATCAGGTCGCTCGTCTCTATGCGAAACAACGATTGCATGTGTTGTGTGTGTGTGTGTGTGTGTGTGTGTGTGTGTGTGTGTGTGTGTGTGTGTGTGTGTTATGTGTGTGTGTGTTATGTGTGACTACCTTCGATTCGTTCGTTCAATTTTTCGGCGCGCTCAAAGTCCTCCAGCGAGAGCGCTTGCGCTTGGTCGGCGTCCAGCTTGATCAGCTGTTCCTGCAACTGGGAGCCCGCACGATTGAATATTAAATTAAATTAAATTAAATAATAGACGCGATGGTCACACAGCGCGCTCTGCGGGAAGCACTTACGTTGAGCAAGGCTCGATTGCGCTCGCGCTGTTCGACGAGAAGGCTCTTCTGTTGCCGCGTCAGCGATTCGCGCTCGGCGTCCAACGACGTGAATTCCTGCCTCGCGTCCGCGATCACGTTTTCGTACTTCTTGGCTTGCTCCGCCTTCCGTTCGTCCTCCTCCTGCGCGCGCCGCTGCCGCTCCAGGGCCTCCTCCCTCTCTTCGCTTGCCTGTCGCTTTCGCTCTTTTTCTTCTGCGCTCTTTCGTCGTCGTTCTTCGTCTTCTTCTCGTTCTTTGCGCTGCTGCTGTTCCTCCTGCTGCTTCTGTTGCCTCTTCGTTCGTTCTTCGACTTCTCTGCTCGCCGATGCACGCTCCTCGCTCGAATCACTTTGCTTGCTGGCGCTCTTCGCCTCTGCAGTGGCCCGAGGCGCTGGCGAAGAAGGAGGCGAGGCCTTGGCGGGGACGGTGGCCGCCGCAGGCCTGCTGCCACTCGCGGCGGCGCCGGCTGCCTGCTCGCCCTCCTGGTAGTAGGTCCCGGGTCTCTTGGCCGCTTTCCTCTTGCGCACGGCTCCGCCGCCTGGCGACCCACCTGCGGCCATGCCTGGAGTAGGGCTCGCTCCTCCGTTCTCGGGCGCTCCTGCAGCTGCTGCGTTAGCAGGTAGTCAGACGGAAGCCGTGAATGGGCTTCGTGGAGAGGACAGCACGTGCCTTCGCCTTGAAGCTCCTCTTCGTTGATAAAGGAGAACGATGAAGAGCCGCCGTCAGTTGTTGACGAAGTGCTGCAAATAGTGGCATATTTATAGAAATATAAGTATATTCGCAAAACAAATAAATAAGAAAAATGACTGCACTGATTCAAGGAGTGGGTGTACGTTTCAACGGTGGGGGTGGCTCCTTCTTCCTTGATGGCGAGTCCCTCGAACAACGGACCCTTTTGGGGCTTGGTCTTGGGTGCCTTTCTCTCAAGAGTACCGCTTCCGCTGCCACCGGCGGCAGGCTTGGCCTCGGCCCCACTCTGGGCAGCTGGCTTTCGTCGAGGCTGGCTGCCCGCTGCCCCCACCTTCTGCTGCTCCCCATTTGGCTGCCGTCTCGATGCAGTCGTTTGGGTTGATGCTTTGTTGGCGGCAGATGAAGCTGCCGGAGCCGTAGCAGCTGGAGCCGCGGCTGCAGAAGACCCAAAGAACCACGAAGACCACCCTGCTGGCTTCTTCTCCGTCATCTCGAAAGGGTAACTTAAAAAAGAGATAAAACGCAACAGTGTGAAAAAAGCATTTTAAAATCAATTTTTCCTGGAGTGGCTTTGCTTCGCCTTTTCCTGCGTTCGCTTTCATCTCTCAACCTTCCATTTCGCCACACAATGGTAAGGCTGCTCTTTCTCACTTCAACGTCGCAAACCTTCAGTTCGAGAGATTGAACCGTTGAGTTGGACCAGCAAAAATCTCACTCCCCCCTTCGCGTGTAGCGTTTCAGATTTTGCGGAGAGCTTGATGCGCCCGACTGGCTCCTCAAGGAGATCGAGGTCCTCTCCAAGATCTCATCCGTACGAATCAAATTCATTGTCAAGGAAGTCATTACTCACATCCTCACGGGCACCATCGATGTACGGCACTGCCCTCCCTTATTTATTTCCACAAAACCATAAAAATATCATTAAATAATATATTTGTTAAATTAAAAAAATCTAACCTCTTTGTCTTTTTGTGCTGCTTCAGTTTGAAAAGGTCATCACGCACACCTCCAAGTCTGGCCTCTGTACGCATTCAGCTTCGCTTCACATGAATCGCACACGCACACGCGCGCGCACGGCGCCAGCAAGCTGATTCCCTGTATGCTTTCGCCGCGTACATGTGGGCCACAGCCGACTCGGACGTGAAGGCCCTCATTGCCGCGCTGGACTTCATCCTCACCAACGGCGCCAAGTACAACGTCGACGACCAAGTGCTGGTCACCGAACTACAGCAGCTCGGTCTCCCCAAGGGTGAGTCCTCTCCTGCCATGGCTTTCTGTTCGTGCGTGTGTGCGTGTGTGCGCAACTCGCCTGTGGTGCGTGTGTGCGATTCGTGTGGACTCAATTGCTGGCCGGCCGGCAGAGAACTGCGACTCCCTCGTGCGTCCCTTCGCCGAGAGCAAGCAGGCGCTCCAGGAGAAGCTTCACTCGCGGTCACTCAGACGTACGACACGCCTTTCGCCATCGCAATGCCATGTCGCTCCACTCCTCCGCTCACGCGCGCACTGCTTCTCGCTCCCATCTCCACAGTGGACACCATCAAGTCGCTTGACTGGCGCGTGGATTACCTGCTCGCCTCTCACAACCTCAATGTGCGTCTCTCATTTATTTGTTATGTTATTTTTATTATTATTATTATTATTAGGTATTGAAATAATATTTTGTTTGTGAACGAAAAATAATTGTGGTGTGGGTTATGTAGAACGTCAACGCGCCTGCGGTCCAGCTCGCGCTCACCGTGAGCACGCCCGAGGCTCGGACGCACGAAGACTCGAAGGACAAGCAGACCAAGCACGCCTTTGAAATCGATGCCGACAAGTTCCGAGTCCTGCTCGCCGGTACGGCATCTGTCCTCTCGTGGAGTGGCTTTGCTTCGCCCTTTCCCGCGTCTACCGCCTCTCTGACCTACTGGCTACTCGCGCCTCAGAGCTGCAAATCGCGCGAGCCATGATGGAGGCCATCCCCACTGGCGACGAAGAACGACAGTGAAGGAGAGGAAGAGCAAGAAGGAGGCGACAACGCAAGAACAGAAGAGGTGAACACCAATACACGCACACCAGAGCTCGTTCATTCCACACGTGCCTGGGTAACTTCAAGGAATTGTTAAGGAAAATGAAAAGAAATTAAGAAACTCCGGAACAAGAAGCCACACGACGACCGGGGAGTGATGGCACCATGCGACGGTGGTGGGGTCCCACCTGGAATGGGGGCACCTTTCCTCCGGGTTCTGCGGCTCCTCCCGTCAAATGGTGTGCCGTGTGCACAGGTCGGCTACCCCCATCGCGCCCAGCTCTACTCCGTGAGTGGAGCCATTCAACCCAGCCACAAAACAAACGAAG
>JANDJZ010001151.1:0-10615 GCA_027943245.1 Acanthamoeba sp. SK_2022b | reverse complement strand
GAATGTGGCCCTGGCTGACATTGTCTGTGATGTGTAGATGGCAGATTGAGAGGTGCTTGAGGTTTGGATGAAAGGACAGCTTCTGCTTTCATTCAGCCACAGTGAGCATGCTCTGGCTGTCACAGTAGATTGTGACAGGCAGAGTGGTGGGAATCTTGAAAGCCTCCAGGTAGTGCTGGTAGTAGAGGGCCTGCTGGACCATCAGGGACAGCACGTAGAGTTCAGCCTCGCAGGTTGAGGTTGTGACACACTTCTGCTTCCTTGAGCTCCAGGAGAAAGATGTTGCCAGAGATCTATTTTCTCTGTGTCATGGTTGCTGGCCCAGTCGGTGTCCAAGTAGCCAGTGGGGATGAGAGAAGCAGGTCCACTGTATTAGCACTTGTTGTAGGTGATCATCTTGTGGTGGCTGCTGTGATGTTAGTGCAGGAGGTGCTTGAGTGCTTTCCAGTGGCTCTTATCCCAGCCACTGGAGAAGCGGCACAGGTAGGCCATGGCCAAGCCAATGTCCCACTGAGTGGAGCAGGCCACGTAGAGGAGGGCGCCAACAATCTTCCTGTAGGGCAGCAGAGAGTCCTCATGACTCATTTGCTCCACCTTCTTGAGGTGGATGCCAACTGGAAGAGGAGTAGAGACAGCAGTGCACTCAGACATGTTGGCCATCTTCAGGATTGTGGCTATGTGGCTGCCCTGCCTGAGCTGGAGTGTCCCCTTGGCCCAGTCTTGAATGATCTCAATGCTGAGGATGGAGGTTGGCTCCTCCAGATCCTTCATTGGGAACCTCTCCTTGAGGACAGCAAGGAGCTCTGGATGCGTGACAATGATGGTGTCATCTATGTAGAGCACAATGATGGCAATCTTGTGGCCCTCCCAGTGGATGTAGACACAGGGGTCAGCCTTCCTGGAAGCCCTTGCTCTTGAGGTGCTGGTTGATCAGGTTATTCCACACCAATGGCGCCTGTTTGAGGCCATAAAGGCTCTTCTTCAGGCGCCAGACCTTGTTGGGGTGCTGGGCGTCAATGAAGCTGGCTGGCTGCTTGATGTAGATGGCCTTGTCAAGATCAGCCTGAAGAAAGGCTGAGTCAACGTCCATTTGGTGGATCTCAAGATCCAGCAGGACGGCAAGAGCAAGGATGTAGCAGAGTGTGTTGTAGTGGAGCACTGGGGCGTAGGTCTTGGAGTAGTCCTTGCTGGGCTGTTGGTTGAACCCCTGGATGATGATCCTGGCCTTGAACCACTCTGGAGCCCCATTGGCATGTAGCTTGAGCTTGAAAATCATCTTGCTCCCAAGGGCCTTCCTCCCAATTGACAGATTGTCAAGCTCAAAGGTGTCGTTCTGCCAAAGGGCGTTGAACTTGTCCTGGGCAGCCTTAAGCCAGTGTGCAGCTTCAGGCAGCTCCATGACCTCCTTGAGTGAAGTTGGAGTGACCATGCTCTCCTCAATGGTGGTCATGGCATGAGCGAGGCAGGTCTCAATGAGCCTGATCCTCTTCTTCACCTGGCGCTTGCTCATTTGAGTTGGTTGAGGAACTGCCATGGTTGGAGTGATGATGGGTGCCTTGACTTGAGCCTTGTCACCTGCCCTGTCGCCTGCCCTGTAGATGATGTTGTTGGTTGCCTGGCGTGCAAAGAGAAAGGGTACTGCCTCCTCCCCCCCATTGTGGGACAGTGGGCTTTCTCATGGTAGGGGGTAGCCATCCATCTCAACAGGCAGATGGCTGGTAGGCTTGTTGCTGTTGTCTGGATGCTCCACTGGTTCACCTGACTGGCCTGGATCATTGGCTGTGGCTGGAGACTGCTCAGTAGGGTTGCCCATGCTGGCTGTAGGGGCAGCGGGCAAGACAGCAGCAGCAGGCTTCACCAGAAAGATTGAGAGTGGGCCTGAGGTAGTGTGGTGTTGGTGAGCTTGTTGCAGAGCTGCTGAGGGATGTGCTGGTAGACCTGGGCACCAAATGGCCACATGTGAAGAGGATGATTGAAGGGGAAGGGAAGAAGAATTGTCCATTTTACTGGCAAATTACAAGCAGCAGTGATGGGCTGATGGATTGGTGGTGTTACTTGTGACCCCCTTCACCACTACATGCACAAAACAAGTGGACAAGCTCCATACACATTTTTGTTGTACAATTTTCAATGCAGCAGGGCCTGCCATACCCTCTCCAATACAACTGAGTGGCCACTCACATCTCTTCAGCTTGCCTCCTTAGCCACTAGTCTCCACCCATCACTTGCCTTCACTCTTGTTCCCCTTGCTTGCCTCTCCCTTCTGCTGTTTTTGCTCTTGCTCTTGCCTCTTCTTGCTGCTTTGCAGCTGACTCTGGGGCCACCTGTTGCCCTTCCTCACCTGCATTGTTATTGTGGAAATGGACAGTTCATGTGGGCGCCATTAGTGACATGCCTGCTGATGAACGTGCGTTGTGGTGGTGAGAATTCCTAGCATGATGTTGCATTCCATGTGCTTGCCATCAGTGGTACCTCTTGCCTCTCACCTCTCACCTCACACCTCTTGCCTCTTGCCTCTTGCCTCTTGCCTTGCACCTTGCACCTGCGCCTCTCACCTTCTGCCTCTTGCCATGTGCCTCTCACCTCTCACCTTGCTCCTCTTGCCTCTCACCTCTTACCTTGTGCCTCACACCTCTTGCCTCTTGCCTCTTGCCTTGCACCTCACACCTTGCACAGCTCCATCCACTACAGCAACACAGCAGCTCAACGCTCAGAAGAGGCTGGAACATCTGCCAGTTCTTCCCTATTTATTAATGTTATTAGCCACTTTATTGTGTGGAGTCAAGAGCAAGCAACAAACATACATACTGTAGTATCTCAGGGTTTCTGCCCCAATGTAGAAAATCCACATGTGCAAGTTTGATGGAGACTTGACATCAGCCAGTTTCTGCCCTGTGTACAGAAACTGAAACTTCCTCTTGTATCCAACTTCTGCTGGTCATTGTCACACTGTATGTACAATAACTCACAAAATGGTGTAAGTCAGGAGTGAGTCATGGCTAATGCACAGTGTGGTGCAGTACAAACTGATGGATACTTGACAGCTTTGCATGGTCAAGGTGAAAGGTGTCCACCACTTCTCCCCACTTGTTGTCTGGTATGAGCAATCTATCTTTGAGTGCTAATAGACATTTGAGTGTTGGTGGTGGACAGACATATTGCTGTAGCTGTGGGTCATCTTTGATAAGCCTGGTGAGCACAACACCAACAGGCTTCCCTGTAACAGCCTCAATTGCATAGTGCACCCATGGGAGAGTATCCTCCTCCCATTTCTTCATTTGTTTCCCTTCTCTCTTCTGTTCCTGCTTGAGCTCCATTAGCCTTCAATGTCTCAACCACACCTTCATTTTTTCCCTCTTGGTCCTTTATCAGGGCAGCTAGTTGCTCTTGCATGGGCAGTGGCTAGCTTATTGTGCTCACTGCACCCAATGCACACAGAGTGGCCTACAAGGAGGTACTTCAGTCAATATTCAGAGTGTGTGTTGTGTAGGGCTAACACAGACACTGTGAATGAGGTCCAGCTTCATGTTTACTTTGGTCGTGAGCAAAGTGGTGGCATGGGAACCGATCATGCACCAGGCTTGGTACAGCCATCCCCCCCTTCTGCACATAACTCACAGCTTGTGGTTTCGCAGGGGTGAAGGCGCTGGTTGCGTGTGTTGCCAAAGAGAAGAACTATTGCTAAAGGGTTTCCGCTCCCGAGGTACTGGTCAACGAGGGTGTCACCCCTCAAGAGATTGGGCGTGTGGACACCCCCGAACCGCCCACCAATGGTGCAGGAGAGCAACTTTTATTTGGTTTTGCACAGCGACTCCGCGGAGGCCTGGCACTTAGGCAAACTGGGTCTTGAGCTGGTTGACGAGGTCGACGTACTTCTGCTTGGCGTCGTCCTGCGAAGTGCCTGCGCACATCCCAGAAAGGATCAAAAATGGGCTAATAATGATTTCACTCCGCGTTGGTCCCGAGCAAGAGGTTGCGAGGAGGGCGTACCCTTGTTGGCGTTCCAGGCGTCCCACTTGGCCTTGGCCTCGAACTGGATAGCCCAGGGAGCCTCTGTTGCGCGTAAGAAAATAATATTAAAAATCATTTGGAATTTGTAGATCCAGATTCGGTCAAAGATGGCGCAGTGCAGAAGCAGTGGTACCAGTGGTGTTGTCACCAACGGTGGCCTGCTTGTAGAGACCGTACAGCTGGAGGAGCACGGAATCGTCGGGCCTCGTGGAGAAAGCCTTCACCTCATTGGCAGCCTTTTCGAAGTTCTCCTGGAGCGACATGTTGAATGATGTAGTTGATAGGGATGTGAATCTAGAAGATGGGTTCACCAATCTCACTGGTTTTAAATGTCGACACTCAGCTTATGGCCGAAATTCCGACTGGTTGAATGTCTGCAAAATTACACGTGGCACCGACTGCCCGGTCAAGGGTGTGGCGGACGAGAGGCGGCCGAGGCGAGCAGCTTCCAGCGCTCAGTGTACCGGCGAAGCCGATGAGCGCGCTGTACGCAAAACCAGGTTCGCAGGACCTTGGCGTAGTGGACGTAGTTGTCCTTCAGCTGCTCGATCGTGGCCGCGCCGTCTTCGCTCTCTCCCGATATCAGCCTCTGTTCGGTCATTACGAGGCACCATCCATCACCATCGACCCCATAAACACATGCGCGCGCGCGTGCGACGGAGACAAACGTACGTCGAATTCCTGGGGCGATTGGCAGGGTGGTCGCACGGGTCGCTTGGCTGACGAGTCCGCGTTGTGAGGCTCGGGCGGCGGGAGGTTCAGTCCTCCATTCGGTGGCGGTGGCGGCGGCTGCATCAATGTTAGGTCAGGGCGCCACCCTCCCAAAGAAGAGAAGCGGGGGAAGAGAGAGAAAAGGCTGAAGAAGGCGCGCACGATGTAGGGCAGGTTGATCATCTGAGTGCCGTCGTCCATCCACAGCCGGGTGAGTTTGTACAGCGAAGCGCCGGCCGCTTCGTCCAGCGGTATCTTGTGGTCCTTCACGGTGACCGCGGCCTGCTCTCTACGCGTACATGGCGAACGGGTGGGCGGGTGGAAGGTTGCAAAAAGATGAGAGAGAGAGAGAGAGAGCTCGGATGGACAGCTCTACCTGCGCACTTTGCGGCGTGGCACGTGGCGTCCCTTCACTGGCGTTGCCTCTCTCCTGCAGAGCACGCGCGGCACGCGCACAGGAGATCGTAGACCTCTCGTGAGCGCGAGGGCTCGACGTGGTCCAGCGGTGTCTGGTTGGTACCTCTTTCGTTTGGCGGCAAGTGATTTGGACGGTGTGGCGGGGGCCGGTGACGATGTTTGAATGAGGGACGAGAGACCCTCGGCCGCCGACACCACGCTCTCGGGCACTGCTGGCTGCTCGCCGAGCATGAGCTGAAAGAAAGGAAAAGAAAAGGAAAATGGACCCAGACGCACGTACCACAACATGCGCGATCGTAGGCTGGAGAGCAGGCGTGGCTTCCTCTTCATCCCCGTCCTATGGTGTACAGCGTGAGTCTACTCCTTTGCGGTGGTCTTGCGAGCTTGGAAGGAGGGGGGGGGAGTACATCAGCGATGCTGAGAGCACACGCTTGTTCCTCTCCATCTTCAGATGCCGGGAGAGGCGAGGCGAGCAACGAATCACTGGGCTCGCCGCCTTCTCCTCTCGGCCCCTCCACCTCCATGGCGAGTTTCAAATAAATGAAGTAAAATACAATAAAATAAATGACCCATGGGGTGTTCGTGCCTTTGTGCTTTCTCGCGAAATTCTCCTAACTCCTGGTCTGCGTATTTTTCTGTTTGGCGGATCTTGCCGGCATTCGATCGCTCTTGTTTAATTCGATTGGAAGCAGTCCCATCCAAGAAGATGCCGAAGGAAACGCGACTCTATGATCTTCTGGGGGTGCGGCCAGAGGCTACGGAGGGTGAGATCAAGAAGGGGTACTACAAAATGGCCAAGGAATTCCATCCCGACAGAAATCCTGAACATGGGGACAAGGTATCATCCTCTTTTGCATCGATGCGTAATCTATTTATTCATTGGCTTCGACAATTTGTACAATTGTCATCAAATCATTTGCTCATACTTTTTCCATCATTTATTTGTCTGTTGCCGCCTTCCCGACTCGTAGTTCAAGGAGATCAGCTTTGCCTACGAGATTCTCTCGGATGCAGAGAAGAGGCAAGTGTACGATCGTTTCGGTGAGGAACGTCTCAAGGAGGGCGGTGGCGGTGGCCCCGGCTTTGGTTCGGCCGAAGACCTCTTCTCCTCCATCTTTGGCGGCGGCTTCTTCGGTACGCGCAGCGCTCTCTTCATGGCCTAGACACTAGTGGCGGTGGTGCAGGCAGTTGCGCAGCATTCGTGCGTTGGTCCCTGGTAACAGGGCTTGTCCGCTGATCGCTCTCTCTCTCTCTCTCGCGATCGCTTGCTCTTTCGTGGACCAGGCATGGGTGGCGGCGGCGGCGGCGGACGAAGGCGTCAGAGGCGCGGCGAGGACCTCGTGCACCCGCTCGAGGTATCGCTGGAGGACCTCTACAACGGCAAGACGACCAAGCTCGCCCTCCGCAAGAACGTCATCTGCACCGTCTGCAGCGGGTGCGCTCTCCCCTCCCTCCAATTCGACCACCTCGTTGCTTTGATGTCTCAACTGACGACATGTCTGTTGTTGGTTGGTTGGTTGGTTGTGTTGTTCAAATCCGCAGCAAGGGAGGCAAGAATCCGGACTCGGTGAAGGCGTGCGATGGATGCAAGGGCAGCGGAGTGAAGGTGACGCTGCGACAGCTGGGCCCCGGGATGGTGCAGCAGCTGCAGAGCGTGTGCACAAAGTGCCGAGGGCAGGGCGAGGTGATCAAGGAGAAGGACCGCTGCAAGAAGTGCCGCGGCAACAAGGTGGTGCAGGAGAAGAAGGTGCTCGAGATCCACATCGACAAGGGCATGCGGCACAAGCAGAAGATCGTCTTCACCGGCGAAGGCGACCAGGAGGTACTGTCCTCGCCCTCCTCCTTCTCCTTTTACAGCAGCACACGGTGCCCATGCTCACTGTTCTCTCTCTCTCTCTCTCTCTCTGTGTGTGTGTGTGTGTGTGTGTGTGTGTGTGTGTGTGTGTGTGTGTGTGTGTGTGACAGCCGGACGTGATTCCGGGAGACGTGATCATCGTGCTGCAGGAGGCCGAGCACCCCAAGTTCAAGCGCAACGACGCCGATCTGCTGGTGGAGCATGAGATCACGCTCTTCGAGGCCCTGTGCGGCTTCGAGTTCGTGCTCACCCACCTCGACGGCCGCACGCTGCTGGTCAAGTCCAACCCGGGCGAGATCATCAAGCCGGGCGACGTCAAGGAGATCCCCGGCGAGGGCATGCCCATGTGGAAGCAGCCCTTTGACAAGGGCCTCCTCATCATCAAGTTCAACATCAAGTTCCCGGAGGCCATCTCCCCAGACGCCGCCAAGGTATCGCACAACCCGCCCGTCGAACAAACATCATCGGCGACCACTTTGCCGCCGTTCACTCACACTCGCTACGCTCACGCACGCGCAGGTGCTGCAAACAGTTTTGCCCAACCCCGAGCCCCTGCCGCCTCTGCACATGGGCGAGTACGAGGAGGCCTTCCTCCAGGTAACGAAACCTCTTTTGGCCCCTCGCGTCGGTGTCGGCTCGCTGACCTACTCACTCGCGGGGCGTGTGTGTGTGGTGTCTCTGCAGGACTACGGCACGTCGGAGCGCGCGAGCGGCAACCACGGCCACGCCAGGCGCGAGGCCTACGATGAGGACGAGGAGCACGGCGGCTCCCGCCTGGACTGCACCCAGCAGTAGTCGGCGGGCGCTGCGTCGTCCTCTTCGGCCGATCCCTCTCCTGTCCCGCCAACCAACCAACCAACAACGACAACATTAAAAATTTATTACTAGGCACGCTTGTGCGGGTAGGTGCACATGTAGTTGGGGGGGGGAGAGAAGGCTTTAATGGCCGGTTGCTGGCAGCGTTGCATGGAAGCTGGCAAAGGAGAAGGGGTCGTGGAGGTAGGTTTGCAGGATGCGCGCGGCCTTGGCGCTCAGCTCTGGCGAGGAGCATAGCGTTCGGAGCCGGTCGACCAGGCCCTCGGCCTGCAAGGCGCTGGCGTAGAGGTTTGTAACCACCGGAGGCGCAACGAGCGCCTCCCTCGAGGATGTTCTCGATGCCTTCGAGGGCCACGGCGACGGCTGGAGAGTAGCCGGCGGTGAGGAGGTCGCAGAAGGGCTTGATGCAGCCCAGGGCGACGAGGTAGTGGACCTGTTGCGCGCTGCCACCGCAGACGGCGTTCGAAACGGCACAGGCGGCCTCCTTCCTGATGTGTAAGTCGTCGTCGTCGTTGGCCAGCAGGTGGACGAGAGACGGGAAGACGTTGGCGTCAACGACCGCCTGGATCTGAGCCTCGTTGCCGGCGGTGATGTTGGAGATGGCCCAGCAGGCCGCCTTCTTGACTCCCTTCTTTGGGCTGTTCAGGAGGGCGTGCAGTGGCGGGACGCCAGAGCTGTTGACAACGCACTGGGTCTGAGCGTCGTCACCGGTAACGATGTTGCCCACAGCGCTGAGGGCGGGCACCACCACGGTGTACGAGGGATGCCTGGAGGAGAGGGAAAGGCTCGTCTATTGAGACAACCGACGCGCGCGTGCACGCAGTCGTTGGGCAAAGTTCGTGGACGTACTGGAGGAGCTCGACCAAGCGGCGGCAGGCGCCAGCCTCGATGACGGCCTGGATCCTGTCGTTGCCGCCGTCGGAGAGATGGGACAGAGCCCAGCAAGCATCGCCAAGCACCTCCACGTCACTCGAGTAGACGAGACGCGCGAGGGAAGGGAGAGCGGGACTGACGAGCTCGAAGGGCGGCTGGGGCTTGCCGCGGCACAAGTTGGAGAGGGCCCAGGTAGCGTTCCTGAGCAGCGAGAGCTGGGAAGTCTCCGTCAGGCTCTGCACGAGAGGACCCACAGCGTTGTGCTGAAGGACCAGGTCGCGGCACGGGGGCGAACCACCTCCTATGTTGCCGAGAGCCCACGCGGCCTTTGGAGCGGCAATAGCAACAGCAAAGAACAAAGACTGAGCTCGATGCAAACACGTTTTATGATGAACCAACTCGTTCATGTGAGAGGAGGAGAGTGTCTGCACCTGCTCGCGTATGTCTTGGCTGTTTGAGGAGAGGAGTTGCACAAAGCTGGGCACGGCGCCAATATCGATGAGCAGTCTGGTGTGCTGCGAGGTACCTGACGCGATGATGGTCAAGGCCCAGGCGGCCTCAAACTGGAGCTGCGAGTTGTGGTTGCCCCCGAGGAACTGCACGAAGCGCGGAAGCACGCCCGCAGCCACAACCAGGTCCACGGGCGCGTTTTGTTCGAGGAGCCTCCTAAACTCCTCCGTGGCCGCTAGCTGCTGTCGGACATCGTCAGAGAAGGCGGCGGCCACTAAGGCGGGCAGGCGCTCCTGCAAGGTTTGTGGGGCAGCCATGTTGGTACAGCTTCGGTTGTTCTTCGAAAGATTTGTGTTATTAATACCACAAGATACCAGAAGATAAAAGTTACAAATTTTTCTTGTTGTGGCGGTCCTCTCGTTTGGTAGCCCGTCGACCCGCCGCCCACCATGACATCGTCCTTCTATTCCTGTGCGCATCATAAGTGTGGTAGATGCAGGACGACGGCCGCCGTCCTCTCCCAACTTGGCGGCGCCCTGACCGGCTGCTCTCCCGCCAGTCTGGTTTTCGCGCGCGTGTGTGCACACAATAACGACAATAACGAACGGGTACCCTATGAAGGCAAAGTGGGATGCGCTTCATGAGCGAGTTGATGCCCAGCGAGGCCGCGCCGACCCGACTTAGAGTGGGTTGCGATCAGCTTTTTCGAGACCCGAGCGCCGCACGCCCAGGAATGCGTCGGCCTGGGCAAGGAGGAATGGCCATGGGCGCGGGGCGGCGAAGATGGCGTGGGGACCTGCTTGCTGGTGAGGGCGCCGCTGGCGATTGGTCGGGCCTTGGTGCGCTCTACCTTGGCGTCGAGCCTGATCGATCCTCGCCCGTCGCTGTCGTGGCTGTCGTTGCGTCGAAGCAAACATATTGAATCGTTTATTCATTTCCTACCTTTTCTTTGCAATTTCTCCAGATCAACAAACGCGCGTGCGCTGTGCGCGAGCACAAACCACGAGCCAACCTCACGTGTACCTCCGAGCATTCGGCGACCAGAAGAGCTCCTCACGCCTGCAGCCTCCGCTTGCTGCGTTGGCCTGCGATTAATCGCAGTTCCAGATCTCCCCACCAATTGTGCTACAAAATCCATTCTTTCCCGCCATTTCTGCCACGGGCGTGCGCGCATGGAGGTGAAGGGATTGAGGATGGAGCCACGCGAAGTCGAGTCTCAACCACCCAGGCCCACACTGATGCAAGCGGAGCAGCACATTCACTCTGCGATGGGAGTTGCCAGGATGATCAACAACGAGGGCTCTACCGTCGATGTGGCCCCGCCTACGGGGTCAGGCGAGCACGCCGCACAGCAAGACCAGGCCCATCGTTCGTTTGCCACCACCAGCAGCTCCTCTTCGAGCCTTCCACAGGGGCAGCAGCAGCAACAGCAAAACGTGGTCGGCGCCACGACCACCAACACTGCAACCCCCACCGCTGCGG
>JANDJZ010001150.1:0-18137 GCA_027943245.1 Acanthamoeba sp. SK_2022b | reverse complement strand
CTCGCGTTCCCGGGCTTCCTTGTCGCGCCGCAGGCTCTGGACCTCGGCCACCAGACGGGCGTTGTCCGTCTCGAGCGCGCCCACTCGGCTCAACAGCTCGAGCGCTGCCACACGTCACGCCACGTCACGCGCGCGCACACGGTGAGTCCACGCGCAGGCAAAACGGCGGCTGCGCGCGCGCCATTGGGGGGGGGGGAACACAGTACAGGATCGCGCGTTGGTGGAGCTGTTGCGGGGCGACGACTTGGGCGGAGAGGCGCCCAGCTCGGTGGTCCCGCTGCCCATCAGGGCCGGCGCATGGGCCGAGTCGGCCGGCGGCTCGATGGCCGGGAGGTTCCTGTCCAGCGCCGCCGGCAAGCCCATGCCTACTCCCCCCCATCCACCCAAAGCCAGCACGCACGCGGTCACTCATCACGACGGCTCACCGGGGCGAGGAGGGGAGGGAGGGGGGGGGGAAAAGAGGACAGCAGAGGGAGGCGGGGAGGTACCGATGGCGCTGGTGAAGTCGGGCAGCGGGTCCCCCGGCAGGCCGGCAAAGAGGCCCTTGGGAATGTAGCGGCCGTACTTGGTCAAGAACCTGTCCGGCCATTTTGGCCAATGGCGGGGCGAGGCGGGGGTAAATGGCCAATGGCGGGGCGAGGCGGGGGAAAATGACCAATGAGCAAAGAGGACCGGAGGCAGTTGGCGAGTAGGCGCAGATGGCGGGGGAGTAGGAGGGGCGCGTACGAGTCCCTCTGTTTGACCTCGTCGTCGCGCAGCTTGGCGAGGCGCTGGGCAAACTGGCCCAGCAGGGCCGTGAGCTGCTTGCCAAAGACCTTGCGGCGGACGACCTCGTCCAGGGCCGCGCGGTAGGCCTCGGGCAGGTACCGCACGTAGAACAGCTGCGAGAAGGCCTGCACGCGCGGCGCGTTTCGCCGAACAATGGGAGGCACTCGAGTGAGCGAGTTCTACAACACACACACACACACACACACACACACACACACACACACACACACACACGCCAGCCATGACGGAGCGGGGAGCGCGCACCTGCTGTTGTCGGGTGAGGGCCTCGCGCAGGATGAGAAACTTGTCCAGGACGGCCCGCACGCGCGTCTCCAAGACGGCCACGTGTTGCGTTCGGACGTGTACGGCGGCTGACAGTTTCGTCTGCGCGCACGCCGTTCAGAGGTGCTCATGTCAATCGTGAGAGAGAGAGAGAGAGAGAACACTCGGTGTGTGTGTGTGTGTGTGTGTGTGTGTGTGTGTGTGTGTGTGTGTGTGTGTGTGTGTGTGTGTGTGTGCGTGCGCACCTTGGATTCGGCGCAGGCGCTCATCACCTTCACGCTGGCCGAGTCGATCTTCGTGAGCCGGTCCAGCTGTTTGATGTGGACCTGCCACGTACCCCCCCCCCACGCGTGAGGAGCTCGCTCGGGGCGGCCAACGTCGACATAAATTGGACACGGGGGGGAGAGGGGAGCGGTACGGTCTTCATGCTGTCGAAGCCGTCGCAGACCTCCCAGGAGCCCTCGCCCTTGCCGCGGTGCAGATCTTCGATCTTGGCGGTCACGCTCTTGTAGTCCTTGGAGAAGGAGGCCTTGGTCGAGGCCACCTCCTGCCGCATGGGCCCCGTGCTCTTGAGCCCCTCCTTGAGCCCATCGAGGCTGCCGCGAAGAGAGGAGTGGGGGAGGAGGAGGACCAGAGAGAGAGAGAGAGAGAAGAGGTGGAGAGGTGAGTTCTCGCTTTGCCGGCCAGCAGCACTGCGACCAAACCACACTTACTTGACGTCGAGCCGATTGGCGAGCGACTCGATCTGCCTCTGCATGCCCGTGATCTGATGCTCGACCTCGGTCATCCTAAGGCTCAATTGCTCTATGGTTGGTTGGTTGGTTGGTTGGTTGGTTGGTTGGTTGGTTGGTTGGTTAATTGGTGGTTGTCGTTGGTTATCCGTTAGTTCAGCGCCTCTACAACCTCGCGCTGTAATTGGGCGAGGACAAACGTGGGTATTACCGTTTTCCTTTTGGCATTGCTCGACCCAACTGCGCAGACGGGCCACGGGCATGATGTCCATGAGCGTCTGCGCGTCTCCGTTGCGCAGCGCCGGATGCAGCGTCACGTCTCGCAACTACACGCGTGCGAGTTAATTAATATACATTAAAAAGTATGAGATAATTAAAATAAATAAATAAAAAAGAATAAGAATAATGATGATGTACCCGAGCGAGATCGGTCTCGAATGATTCGAGGAGGTTCTCGTGTTTGTTCTTTTGTCGCAGGTAGTACTCCTGGAAGGCTTCGAAGTTGCGGAGCATCGGCCTGAAGAGCTCGTTCAGGTACGCGACTGCCGCGTCCAGCGCCTGCACCGCCGCCCCCAAACGACAAAGGCGAGCATGATGAACACCGATAATATCAATAAATTAATAAATTGATATTAATTTTTTTAATAATAATAATAATAATAAAAAAGCGAAACTGGAATGGCAAACCTTGAGTTGCACGTCCTGCTCAGCACAGCAGTGCCTCGACAGGGCAATTCGCGAGTCGACAGCGACGAGGACGGCCTGTCACAGAGGAGGATGCACGCAGACGCGGGTGGGCGTTAAAGAAACCAGGGAGCGCGCAAGCCGTCCGATGGGCCCATGGAGCACCTTGGCAAAGTTGAGGTGGCCGAGGAACTGGTGTTGGTATTGGAGGAGCGTGCCCATGAGACCCGTGGCGGAGGGCGCCGGCGCTTCGGGCGGCACGCGAGTCTCTATGGGCCCGAGCACTGCCCACGCGCAACAAGGGCAAGAGAAAGACGCAACAGGCAACAAGGACAGCACGTGTGAGGGTTGCGGCCACGGGGGTGGTGGTCATCTGTGTGCTGGATGGCGGTACCGGTCTCTTTGGGCGGCGGCGATCCCGGGTGGAGATGCTTCCGATTGAAGAGGAACACCAGCTTCTCATCCTGTGACGAACTCGATGTATGAGTAGAGGAAGACAGACATGTGTTTGTGTTTGTGTGTATGCGTAGGTGGAAGTAGTACGCCGGGTAGGTTGTAGGAGGCAAGCGTGCGAGCGTCGTCAAGCCTGTACTTGTCAAAGAGCAGGAGCTGGTCGGCCGTCTCAACTCCCGCCAGACTCGCCAACTCGTTCTTCACAGACGACACGCTGCAGTCACCCAACGATCGTCCACCCATGAGTAACGTAGAGCCACAAATAATTGAATAAAAATAAACAAAAATAAACAAAAACAAAAACAAAAACAAAAACAAAACAAAAAAAAAAAAAAAAAAAACAAAAACGCAAGGCCACCGGTGGACGTACGTCGAGTTGGGAGAACTGCCTACGTCATAGGCCTCGCCTGTATCCGCTCTACACGGCCACGTGCAAATAAAAGGGAAGGGAGCACGGATGTGGAACACAGATGGGGGACAAACAACGCCCGATTAAGATGAGCACAGATAGGCGAGCATCAAGGTATGATGGATGAAAAGGAAGAGCTTGGGCCAACATGTGGCAGATACATAAAGGCCACCGTACCTGTAAACTTTCATCTCGTGCAGAGCCGAAAGGGAAAAGGTGAGGTTCTTGCTCCCTTTTCCCTTAACCAAACGGATTGATTGAATCTAGCGAAACTAGTAGCGTGCAGATCAAACTGCAATCTTCACCGATTTCCAGATAAAGCGGGCGTGGGCGGTACGTCGCCTCCAACAGTTGTTATCTTTTCAGCAGAACGAGCCCACGTCTGCTGGCATCCATTTTCTTTTCCTCTTCTTTTCCTTGTTCACTTTCACTTTCGTCGAAATGTCCTGAACCCCCACTCACCCACTCCCAACCTCGCCTGAGGCACGGTGAGCCTGTTGGAGCCTATTCTCAACCTCTTTACTCATCTAGACAAGGGATCAGGGATCCAGCCTTGCGCTTCCATCTACGGAGGGCTTCAAGTTGTCGTGTGCGCTTCTCCCTCGCGATCTGCTCCTCTGTTCTCGTGGGCTTCGCCTTGCTCTTGGCGTCCCCGCAATGCTCCCGAATGTTGTTCCTCCCCTCGATGGCGATGAAGCTTGACCTGTGCTTGCTCTTATTGTGGAGGTGAAGCTGGACCCGGGCGTCGAGCTCATCCTTGCCGGTCTCGAGTAGCCGATTCTGGTGTACGAACGCGAGTAGGGTCTGTGCTTCCAAGACGTCCTCGTCCGTGAGTCCCGAAAGCAGTTCAGCGGCCACGTGACTCTGGAGCAGCCACACCTCCTGTTGCTTCTTCGCCACCATCATATCATTCACCTGCTGAAGCTTCTTGTGTCTTCTGGCTGCCATCTCTTGGAGCGTCGGTACCGCTCAAGCTAATTTCGTGTTCGTCTTTGCCTGTGTGTGGCGCTGAAGCTAGAGAGGCTGATGTGTTTAGTGGTGAGCGTGTGCAGGAAGGAGTGACTGTTCTGTCTTCGGCTGTGGTTTATAGGTAAACGCTCTTTTCTCTCCAACGGAGATGCGGGATCTCGTCGCGTTGGTTGTCAAGCGACAGCTGCAACTTTCTCCTTCCGCAAGACGCAATCGTCCGCGTTGAACCGGTAGGCAGGCTACAACCGTTACACTGGTGAAGTCAACCATCATAGTGAACGCTAAGAAATCCATACTAAGGCCGACTAAAGCGCAACTGGCCCGGCCCGAGTAGTCAAGCAACGTCACGGGACCGTTTTTCATTGGTGGCTGTGTGGGCTAATTAGGCTCCAAAAGGAAAGGCAAAGGGGAGTGATATAACCGTACAAACGAGAGGAGTTATGACATCTTCACGGGCCGGGTGAAGGGAAGGCTGCGGCAAAATTGAGGCCGTAGGCGAGCGTCCACACTTTGGCGTCGACCGTCATGCCTTCCTCTTTCATTAGGCCTGGTGATGAGAGAATTGACATGCACGCCACACACCGCACCTCACCGGTAAGGACGCTGCGTGTGGGCACGGCGATGTGGAAACTTCGTACGATTGAGCGTGGCGAGCAGCTGGCTGAGAGGGACCAGCCTCGTCTCGATGCACTCACCCTCCTCCATCTCTGTGTGTTTGTCAGACACGCTCGCAATCAACCAAGTGCCCGACTCTTTGCTTCGGGAGGGAGTCAACCGTACCTGGCGAGGGATGAACGTTCGCATCGAGATTGCCATCGATCTGGTGCGTGTTGCGTTGTTGCATGTACATTAGCCTAGGCTCTAATTTGGAGCGTGTGGCGAGGCGCACCAAGACTTGGACTACCGCACACGTGGCGCTGGTGAGTCCCGGCTCGTAGCAGGTGTCCGGGCTGACTCCCACAACAGTGCCTGCGCAGTTCCCCAGCCCCCCCCCCAAAATACATTAACATATTGTTGGGAAGTTTGTAGACCACCGGTCTGGGCAAGAGAGAGAGAGAGAGAGTACCGATGTAGCCGGTCTCCTCCTTGAGCTCACGTAGTGCTGCTTGCTCGGCCGTTTCGCCCGCATCGACGAGGCCTATACAGTCACACATGTGAGCAGCACAGCAAGTGTGGACAAGCATTGAACGATGAGTGCAGACGTTAATGTACCGGACGGTATCTCGAGGCAGATCTTCTCCGTGGGTGGTCTGAACTGGGAGATGATGACGATGCGATCCTCTTCGCCGGCCTTCCTCACAATCGCAATGATGTCCACAGCTGTAGCATGGCCATGCAACCCGTGGCAACAGTACAAAAACGGGTAAGCGCAAGAGCAAAGAGCGAAGAGGAAGCGGGAGGGTGGTGCACCATCGACCGTTCCCTTTTGCTTGGTAGTGCGCGTGACGGCCTCCCACACGCGATGCCGGCCCTTGTGGTCCTCCCAACTGATCTGGCTCAGCCCCAACCATTTCTCCCGGTGTACCTAAGGACAATAATTATTTATAAATAATCACCTGAGAAAGAAACTTGTTGCAGGACTTAATACAGTACCTCCTTCCACGAGTGGACCTTGGGTGCTTTGTCCTGTTGCGTGTTGTCCATCTGCAGGCTTGATAGAACAAGAAATGGTATTTCTTTTTTTCCTTTGCCATTTCCTTTTTTGGTGGCGGCTTCTGGGCAAGCAGAACGAAGGTGACCCTGCCTTCAGCATGTGCCACGGCTCTTCGACTTCCCACGCTCTTTTATGGCTTGCGCTTCTTTCTTTGCTCACATATGCAATGCTGGGACACGGTTTGCTTGTGGATACCATTGCTGATCTACAAGAGGAGGATGAAGCCACTTGCCTGTGGGACGAGGCAACGACCCTGGAGTATGAGTCTAGTGTGCCGTCCCAGGATAGCAAGGCTTCGTGTGGAGCCGACGCTTTAACCAGTCAAGTGCCAAAGCGAAAGCTGAGCCCCGACCTGTTCACTGCGGCGCTGTTCAAGTTGGCTGCCCGACCTCCAGTTGAACGAGCACCGCGAGCGCCTCCAGTGAAAAGGTGACTGCTCCTTCCATCCACGATTGCCAACCTTCGGCGGGAGGCTTGCGCACTGACCCTACCGTGGCCCTAGGCCTCTTCTGATGGGACCGTCACTGGTGCGAACGCCAGAAGAGAGGCAGAACAAGATCGACGAGCTCAAGAAGCTGCGAGCCAGCCTGTTGCGCGATCGCGAACTCCGCCATGCCATTCTGCACCGCGAGCGTTTGGAAGCTACCGGGATCCGGGAATGCCGCGCTTGAACACATCTGTTCTCCACTCCTTGTTCTTTTACATCAACGATATCTCGTTATATAGGAGGAGTTCCTCCAGCAGGATCGGCGAAAGTGTCCTCCTTGAGGTTCTTGAAGGAGAATCGCATGGCGTTGAGGCCTCTGGTAAGGTGCTGGCTGAGCCTGCTCGATGGCTTCCTGGAACCGGCTACGGAGAGGCCGCCAGAGAGGATAACGCTTGAGGGCCGCTTGGGACGGTCAAGGGTAGTGAGTGTGGCGCTCCCGTGTTCCAGCGAGGGCTCGCACCGGCGCGAGCGCAGGGAGAGCTCCTTCTCGCCCAGCACGATGGGTGGTCGCTTGAGGTAGCGCATGACCACCTCGACCTCGTTAAGCTTGTAGGTAGCCTTTTGTAGGTGGGCGATGTTGACTGTCACCTTGGCCAGTAGGGACATCTTCTCAAAATTGATCATGTCCGGGTCTTGCAGCCGGTCAACGTTCTCCTCGATGAAGGTGAGCTCCTTGAGGTGAAGCGCCTGGAATGGAATCATCGGTGGCTTGGTCGCTGCCAACAATCTTCGGTAGTTGGCGTAGTTGTAGCTGGGGTCCGTAATGCTCGCTGTTACACGGCAATCCTAACTTGTCAGAGAGATGAGGCGGACAGAGCAAGAGGAGAAAAAGACCGCACCGATCTCGTTAAGTCTATGCAAGTGTTTGGTGCTCACGCTCTTCCACGATGCCTTGAGCCTTGAAACGGCGGCAAGGTTGAGCGCCAGATGAATGGCCATGACCGAGTTGAAGTTGGCCAGCTTCATGCACTGGTCGGCAAGATCGATGAATCGCTCGATCACAACTGATCGTTGCTTGGGGTTGGGCGTCAAAACGATCTCCGTGGCCACCCAGTAGCACGTCTGCAGTGTGATCTGTTAGTTAGCTAGGCTCCCTGCGCGCAGCGCCAACAAATGCGAACCTGGTTGAATCGGTCGATGTAGCTACGGATGAAAGGTGCACTGTTTCTCTCGGGAGAGCTCCACGCCTTATTGTAGAACTCGTGATTCGGAATAGCCGAGAAGTACATCCACTCCAGGCGTGTTAACTGCCTCGCCATCTGCTCAAGTGCGAGATGAGTAGACAACCCGTTGTTCTGGCATCTGAAGTGGTTACGAACCTCGATAGGAGAGATGTCGAGGAATGATGGGAACTCTTGAAGAGGGACCAGCGACTTGGGAGCATCGGAGAAGACCGTCGGCTTGTGAGTCCTTTGGTCAACTCGGTGTTGCGCTTTGGCCTGACGATGAGGAAGGATATGAATTACGACGATTGGTGGAGAAGCCACTACTACTCATTGGCGACCCGTCCGTACCCTTTCAATGCAAAGCATGCGCCAACTGGGAGACTTGCCAGCAACACCGACAACCAGGTTCTCGAACCTCTCCAGCTCCGCTAGGAGCAGTTCGTCTTCCATAAAATCAGAAAAGAACAAGCCAACCCACACCATAACCACCTTAATGACCCTGTGTTGGCGGGTTGGGAGATGTTAAACATTTTAGCCAACCACACCAGGAACGGTCGACTGTACTTTTGTCGTAATACTGCCTGCTTGGCCCTGAGGTGCCTGAACATCTCCGTGCCCGAGGTGTTGCTAGGGAGTTGAATTCCATTGTAGCTGCCAGTATGAATCGTAGTCAACTACATATCCCTCCTTGTGCGGACAGGCGTTGAATCAAAAGAAAAGCGTACAAGGTCTGTAATCGTTTCATCAAGCTGATGCCGTCCGTGTAGTAGCGGTAGGTGGCCAGGAAGGACTCCACAAAGCAATCATCGCCCGCATCACCGAGCAGCGCCGCCAAGAGGCCCTCGAAGGTACCGGAGACAACCACATGGCGCCCCTCCACCGTGGCCAGCTTGACATCCTCAGGCGGCCTCTCGAACCTGGCGTAGAACTTGGCCGCGTCGTCCAACGTCGCCGCCTCAAGCCTACCTTCGCTTCTTTCGCGGCTGGCTTCTTCTTTATCCATGGTGGCGAGGAGGTCATCTTCGACTGCCTCGTCCACCTCAACCTCGCCACCGTGTTCTGCTGATGGTGCCTCGTTCTCCTCGAGCTGAACCTTCATGTAGGTGTGTCTGGCCGAGAAGTCCCACGAGGCAAGGTAGGGCTCAGAGTTGGCCCTGCGCCTGGGCACCACTACGTCGGCGAAGGTATTGAGCTGCGCCGTCTTCTTAAGGACCACCAGGGCTGTGGTGCTTCGCTTCCTCCCTCCGTCCACGGCGTCAGGTGGAAGCGCTGGTGAGCCCCTCGAGGTAGAGGAGGAATCTGCGCGCAATCCTTTCCGCAGCAAGGGACCTAGTCCGCCACCATGGTATGACGAAAGTGATGGGGATGGGGCGGATGAGGATATGAATTGTGTGTGAGGAGACTGCGGACGGAGAGGCGAGGTGATTGAGCGCGTAGGTATCACGACGGCCAAGCTCGTAGAGCTTGCTTCAATCTTGGGCTCCATGCTCCAAGCTGGAGTCTTGGTCGATCCTGAACCTTGTTGTTGTGCTGGGGAAGGGTGGCCCCTTTTTTCCCAGCGCGCAAATTGAGGGCAAATAGGAAAACGTGTAGCTTGTATTACGCACCAAGTACCTGGCGTCCTGTGACCAGCGAGCTCTGTGCTCCGCTCTGATCAGCATTTGCCAGGTCTACTGCTCGGTGCCAAGAGAAGGGGGTCTAAGTCCCTCGCTTAATTGGCCTTGTTTGTCCGGAGTTGCAGTTCCCTAGTTTCTGATGGTTGCTGAGCGAGCCGATGCTCGCTGAGTTACCTGGCCTTTGGCATCTTTTTCTTACGCACAAGTGCTTTCGGCAGTTAGTTCTCCGCACAACACACCGGATATGACGCGCTTGCTGCTCGCCTTCGTGCTTCTGCTTCTCACGCCGCTGGCCGCCCACGCCACGACGCACCTTTTCATCGTCCACGCCGCGTCCAACTACCATGCACGCTCCCTCAACACGACCAACAACATCCACTTCAACATCAACGGCACCCGCGTCGTGTCCAACCTCGCCTACGGCTCAGGAGCTGGCTACATCGCCGTGCCGTCGGGGCTGGTGACGGTCGAGGTGTTCCTGGTGGACAAGGCCACGGGCGACGCTGGGTCCAGAATCGTCTCCAAGGTGGTCCGACTGAACGACGGGAAGCACTACGTGGGCGCCCTCGTGGGCTCCCCCTCCAACACCACTGTGTTCCCCTACGACGTGTCCTTGATCACTTTCGACTCGGTGTACGTGAGCTCGGAGCTAATGGCCCGCGTCGCCCTGTTCAACCTGGCTCCGGGCTCGTCCGCCCTCGACATGGTAGAGGGCGTGGATACTGTCCGGGCCACCAACGTCACCTACCCCGCGGGCGTGGTGATTTCGGTACCTGCTCAGCCACCGCTTTCTTCTTTTCAATTTAAACGGAATTACCTATTTGATACGTATTAATATAGAAAATAAACATGCCACAGGGAGAGTTCGCAGTGGATATCCCACGGCGGTACGCGTTGAGAAACGAGAGCACCACACTGCTGTCCATGCCGCCGCTGATGCTGCCCGGCGGCCGCATGACCTACCTGTTCGCGGTGGGTGACGTCTACGGTGGTGAGTCGCTGGGCGCCAAGCGTATCCAGCCGCCTTCCGAGAGCCCTGCGTCCACTCTCGCCCTGCCGCTCTGGCTCTCCCTCCTCGCCTCTCTCTTCCAATGAACATTCCTCATCTACCCCTCCGGAGTTATTGTAAGGCCACACTACTAACGGGTTGGCTTGGTGTAAAAAGATTGTTGTTTTGTTAGAGAGGGTGGCGCTCCGAGAGGAGGCCAAGTAAAAATTACTGAAGGCACATTGAGCGAGGCAGCAACACGGTGGTCTTTAGTAAAAGGCGAAAAACCAATACGTTATGCTGCTGCCCCTGTGCGATGATTTTGCTGCGTGCACGTGCTGCCTCTTGTCCCGGCCCGGTCTCGCCAAAGTTATGGGTCGGAATTGGTGGAGTGCCGCAACTCCGATGGCCGTTACACCTCTCAGAGGCTGCTGATGACCGTGAGGATGTCGCTGGCGCCCACGTGCTGGCCCAGGTAGTCGATCAGATCATGCGGCACGCGGTTGCGGTAGCTGATCGCCTTCTGCCACACCACCACGCGGCACAAGTGCTTGAGCGGCTGCGTCCGCATCACGTTGCGGCCCTGCGTGCGATGGGTTTGGGGGGGGGAGAGAAGCGGTACATCATCTCGCGTTCGATACACACACACAAAGAAAGAGAGAGAGAGAGACTGAGCACGACGCAGCGGAGGGTTACCATCTTGAGGCGCTGGTCGAGAAACCTTTGCACGGACTCGTACGAAGGTTGCGTCGAGAGCAAGTGAAAGGTGAAGCCTGTCTGCTTCTGGATCAGCTCGCGAATCACCTGCGCGATTTGGCTCGACATGAGACACGCGTGTGCGTTTAGTGGGGGGGGGGTAAGGTTGTTGTGGGCTTTGCACCAGGTCGATGCTCTCCATGATGCGTAGGCTGATCAGGTTGGGGCCTTCGGTCTCGTCGAGGTAGAGGTTCACTCGGCCCAGGAGCTGGAGGTTGGCCAGGGTGAGTGCCGCGAACGGGAAGATGGGGCCCTTGGCGCCGTCAAAGACGTCGCGGTACTGCTTGGTGCTCAGGCTCAGCTGCAGCTGGGCGCTCAGGATGTCGGCCTCGCCGTTGAGCGACGACGCCGACTGGTAGAGGAGCGTCATTTCCTTCAGCTCCTCGACCTCTCCTTCTGCGAGCATCTGGTGGATACACGTTGTTGTCGACAATCAGCCTCCTTATCTCTCTCTCCCTCTCTCTCGTGTGTGTGTGTGTGTGTGTGTGTGTGTGTGTGTGTGTGTGTGTGTGTGTGTGTGTGTGTGTGTGTGTGTGTGTGTGCACCGCTCGCAATTCGCCAAAGTATGGGTGCAGGGCAACGATGATTGCCGCCAAGGTGTTGAGGTTCAACATCGATCGCAGATGCTGTGGGGCACATGTCAGTTGCACACGCACACGCACACGCACACGCACACGTACACGCACAGACATCAGACAAGGGCAAGCGTGCCTGACACAAGGTGAAGAAGTAGCGGAGAGCGGAGGACCGGTAGCGCCCGGCATCGTGGATCTCCTTCCGCACCCAGTGCACGATCCCCGCGAACTGGTCGAGCAGCTGGACGACGTTGGGCATCTTCCGCTCCATACGCGCGCGGGCCTCGGGGTCGCCGTCCCGCCGCAGCACCACGTCGTGGAAGTTGAGCCGCGCCTTGAACCACCGCAAGAGTTCCCACGGCTCGAGGCACATGAAGGGCTCGCTCTGCAGGGAGGTGAGCTCCTTGGCCATGTCCTCGGCAAGAATCTCGTGCATGCTCTCCTGTTTGCAGCGACATTCCAAGGATGTGAGACCTGGCCTGGCCGGGGCAGTGTGTGCGGAGAGGGGAGAGAGAGAGAGAGAGGGAGGGAGAGAGCAGAGGGTGCAGTGCCACTTCGATTTCGTCGAAGGCGTGGCTGGCATTATGTGTCGACTGGACGAGAGAGGCGTCGAGTTCGAGCCTCAGCGTTTCGAGGCCGCTCTGCAACAGTGCGTTGCGAACCGGCGCGTTCCTTTCCTGGTGTCGCCACCCACCCCCCCCCCGCCGCGCGTGGAACAACAAACGGTCAATGAATAGTTCGAAGAGCGTTCCTCCCACTCATACGTACAGAGGCAATGAACCTCTTGAGCGTCTGCGCTGCGTTGTGCAACGGGCCTGAGTCGGCCTTCTCCAGCATGCTATCGGCGAACTGCTCCTGTTGGTGGTTGTTGTTGGAGTCGGTCTGGTGTACTCGTGGGCTTAGGAGAATGCGCGAGAGGGTGGGGGAACGCACGATCTTGTCGACGGCTTTGCTGTTGGGGTTGCGTCCCAGGAACACGGGCAGTCCCAGCCGCAGCAGCCGCAGCGGTTTGTTCACGCGCACGCTGAGGAGAGGGAAAGAATGAGAAACGATCAACCCTGCGGATCTGATGTGTCTATGGCGGCGGTTCGCATACCTGAGCCTGGCATTCCATTGGCCCTCGGCATTGATGTCCTCCGGATCGAATCTGCAGGTAATGGGAATGATGTTGTTGGCGATCAGAGTGGAGAACAAGAACAAAGAACGAAGAACGAAAAAGAAGAACGAAGAACGAAGAACGAAGAAAAAGAACAAAGGGAGAACCTTTGTATGACGAGATCGAGGAAGTGTCTGGACGACGTGTACAACCGATGACACAGAATCACCATGTTAAGGAACGGCGTGGGGTGTTCTGCACAGCAACCATACAAGAACAAATAATAATAGATAAATAAAAGTAATTGGGAATAGAAGAGCTCAGGTCCGAAGGAACGGGGAACTAAAGGGCACCGGGAGTGTCGGGGTCGGTCAGCACTTCGACGAGCTTCTCGAGGGTTGCCGCGCGTATGGGCTTGGGTCCGTCACCATTACCGCCGAACAGGGATACCTGGTCTCGCCGAACATGGTGATGAGTATGGAGCGGGCCCACGGACGGCGTAAGGAGCAAAGAAGAAAAGTGAGTGCACCACGTAGAGGATGTCCGGCGGCGGTGTGGGACTGGCCATGGCACTGCGTGGTCGTCAACCAACAAAAGGTCAAAAAAGACAGGAAAATTGGCAAGAAACCATAATAACCGGAAGCTTTTTCTTTTCTGATGGCTGTGCGTCTGGCGTTGCGGGTGGAGAGTGGTACGCGCCTGCACCCGAGTTGGCACGCATTCACGCTAGCAACCATTTTAAAGGATATGCTACTGCATTTTCAAGATAAAATCTTAATTAGATTGATTTCGAATTGAGGTGGGCACGGCAACACGGTGGTATGGGGCGCACAGGTGCGGCACGACCCGGACGACCAGCAAGGCACTGCCACCCTCTCCGTCGTGCGCCAAGGTTCGTCACCCTCGCCACCGTTTGCAACAAACACCCGACTAACACAGTTTCACGGCGCTGAACCGCCTGCACACAAGCGCAGATCCGCTCGATGATGCTCCCACCCAGACCTTCGAGGTTCGCTTCCTTTCAGCCAAGCCGCCTTGACACACGACGCACATTATCACAAAGTGTAGATCTGCGCTTTCACACGTATAACTAATCCTAGGATCCTAACATCGTGCAGAGCAAGCTGAGCAAGGCGGCAGCCAAGCGGCTGTGGAAGGAGGTAAAGCGGGTGACCGTGTGGAACCTGCCTCGCACGGACTACTCGCAGAACCTCTCCGACGACTGCTACCACTTAGGTACTCTATCTCTCTTGCGTACGTGTGTGTGTGTGTGTGTTAGAACGCGACATGTTGTATAGAATCCACCTACGATCGGGTGGACCGCCGTACAGGTCCCTTATGTGATAGACGTTGTGTCGACAGGTATATCGGTGGAGGTGGAACACAAGGACTTTGGCACGTTCAAGCACCAGATCCCCACCGGGCCCATCGTCCTCGTCTCCAGCGTCAACCCCAATTGGACCGGCACGCCGCCAACGTTTCGTGTGTTTGTTGTTATTGGAATGTGTGTGTGTGTGTGTGTGTGTGTGTGTGTGTGTGGCTAACATGTTCACTGTGTGCAGAGCTGGCGCGGTTCTTGACTTTCGTGCGGACCGTGACCGAGGCCATCGAAAAGGCATCGGGCGTGCTCGTCCCCGATTACGTGAAGTTGCGATGGGAGAGCCGAAGCAAGGGTGCCCCCACCATTTCCACCGGCTCTTCTCATTCCCCCACACACCTTCAGTTCTTTACTTTATTTATGTCGTGTGAGCCACATCTAAAATCGCTGATCAGGCCATCTATGTATGCGTCTCGGAAACGCCAAACACACCACGCGCGCGCACACACACACGCACAACAGAGATCGCGCTCCTGCACGCGCTGGGCGGCAGTCATGCTGGCGAACAGCAGTAGGAGGCCACGTGTACACTCTTTCGCCTCATCCACTTGTTTGTCAAAAGCCAAGATTGGCGTGCCTTTGCCGGCAGAGATGTAGCGCTGCTTCTGCACCGTGTTGCGCGGTAGAGTCGAAGGCCCCATCCGTTTGTGGTCTTTTTTTGTGTTCTGTTTCGATTCCGCACGACCTGTCAAGCCACTTGCCCGCTCCAACACGAGACCATCTTCTAGGACCTCGCAGCGTGGCCTACCCGATCAAGGGAGTGTCCCGGTCCAGTTGTTTTTCCGCGCACAATTCTCCACTCCCGCTCGTCTGTCTCGCACATGCGCGTCCTGGGCCTGCGGTCGGTGGAACGGCCATTATCGAAACCGGCCTCGAATGGCGAGCGTCCCGCTGGCCCGCCCGGGCACTCCGCGCTGCCTCCGGTTCCTGTCAACAACTGCCACAGCCGACTCGTTCTGTTCATCACCCTACAGAGCAATCGCCAGCTGCGCACCACCACTCCACCACATGACCACTGCACCGAGACGGTCCACCACTGGGCCGAGCAGCGCGCAAGGCCCGGTGGGAGAGATAGAGGAGGCGCGCAAGGCCTTGTGGGAGCGTCAGGCCGAGATGGCATACGTCCTCCGCAAGCAGGCCCGGGGGTTCGACTGCGAAGACCTGGCCATCGACCTCAACGCCCTGCTGCTCACCAGCAAGCTGAGGGAAGGGTCTCAGTTGGGGGAACTGCCGAGCCTGACCAAGAGCAACCCGCCAGGCCGTAGGAGGAACGCGCCCAACGCCAAGACCAGCGCAGTATCAGGGAACGGCAGGCTTGAGCGGAGGAGTAAGGCTGAAGTCGAGAAGACAAACATCAAGACCAAGGCAATGGCGACATGGCGCTCGATCACACGCCGACCACCAAAAAAAGTAGAATGGGACACCAATAAAAGCAACAGCAAAGGACAATAAAATATCATTTTCTTAAGAACATTAAGATTATTCAATGGGTGATGCTTTCAATCTAAAGGGAGCCAAGTGTGCGTGTAGAGGACGGATGGCCGAGTTGGTCTAAGGCGCTACGTTCAGGTCGTAGTCAGGGTCTCCTGGCGTGGGTTCGAATCCCACTTCGTCCAACCTTTTCTCCGGCCTAAAGGGAAACCAGGTGGGCGCCGCTTTTGAGTTTTTGGATGCGAGCGAGAGGAACTGGTGCAGGCCTGTAGTCGACCTTGTCCAGCAATGGTGAACGCTGGCCATCGTTGTTCTTGCGGCATTGTACATCACTGCTGAAACCTCATGAGCACAATTACCACCACCGCAAACCCAATGCCCACCAGGACCAGCACGGCAGTCGCTGGCACGGCCACGCCCACTGCAATCTCCGCCGTGTGGTCGTCGCCAAGGGGTCTAAGCTGGTGCCGTGGAGAAGGCGTGCTCGATGGCGTGACGGAGGGCGAGCTTGATGGCGTGCTCGATGGCGTGTTCGATGGTGTGCTCGATGGCGTGCCTGAGGGCGAGCTCGATGGTGTGCTCGATGGCGTGCCTGAGGGCGAGCGCGATGGCGTGTTCGATGGCGTGACGGAGGGCGAGCTCGATGGTGTGCTCGATGGCGTGCCTGAGGGCGTGACGGAGGGCGAGCGCGATGGCGAGGTCGTTGGGGTCACAGAAGGCGTGCGCGAGGGAGAGGGCGTGCGCGAGGGAGAGGGCGTGAGCGAGGGAGAGGGCGTGAGCGAGGGAGAGGGCGTGCGCGAGGGAGAGGGCGTGCGCGAGGGAGAGGGCGTGCGCGAGGGAGAGGGCGTGCGCGAGGGAGAGGGCGTGCGCGAGGGAGAGGGCGTGCTCGATGGAGACGGGTAGGGGCAATAGATTGAGGTGACGAAGGTGCCTGGATAATTCAAGTTCGTCATCCCTTTCCAGCCCGAACAGCAGCCCGTGGAGAAGAAGGCTGTAGAGTGACTCGCATCTGCAGCGGGGCCAATATAGAGGGCAAACGAGATCCCCGAAGGTGATGCGGCTTCCAGGCAGAAGGCGAGGTAGTAGGTCTTTGACGGCGTGAGCGTCACCGGACTGCTCGAGAAGTCGGCTGTGATTACACGCTCCCTGTACTCAACGGAAGGCAGCTGACTCGTGATGTCCACTTGGGCGACCGTGGCGCTAGTGGCAGCGTCAATAATGAGGCCGCGGGCAGTCACGTCAATCGGTCCTGCCGGATCCTCGCGGTAGGCGGTGTAGCTGAAGGCGTGAATGGTGTCGAAGCCAGAGATGGCGTTGCCCAGGCAAAGGTAGTTATAGCTGCCCCACGAAAACCGATACTGAGACGAGGTCCAGGAGTAGGGACCTCCGGCCGCAGGACAAGGGCCCGCAATGGCTGCGGCGTCGGCCGAGCCCGGACTTGCGGCCACCCAGAACAGGAAGAACAAGAGGGCGAGGACGAGGAGGCCGGTAGAACTGGTAGCCTGTGATCTTCTGGCCGTGGACTTGTACATCGAGCTTGGAACGAAAAAGACTCTGCCCCCTTGGCACCATCGCACGCGTTTTGGTGTGCAAAGGTCGTGTTTCGCTCCCGTCCCCACCTGGGCGCGTCCTCCCGACGCAGCTCACGGGGCTCGTATTGGTTGCACGGGCTTGCCCACCGGAGCTCACGAACGTTCCTACTGGCGATGATTTTCTGCATGTTACCAGAAAATCACTCCCATGACGCAGATGCGGCCTATAGTTGGCGGTCCCGATAGTGGTCGAGACCGCCAAGCACGAAAAAGGTCAAGTACTAATGAATAAGTGGCAAAACACTAATGCCACGAAGGTGGTCGTCGTGGTTTTATTCTGTCCGGTGGTACCGCTGTTTTTTAAGGCAGTGTACGTCAACCAAGTCACTGCTAAAACGATCACAGGTGTCTCAGCTGGGGCAATAGACCGAGGTGACGAAGGTGCTCCGTCAGGGCCCCAGCCAGAACAGCAGGGGAGAAGGCTGTAGAGTGATTCAGCATCTGCGGCGGGGCCATAAATAAGCTGAAGAAGCTGCGGTACTATTAAAACTCGGTAATGGGCGAGTTAAAATATCTGAGCTCACAAAAAGAACTGCAGAACGATCAGCGATCAATGCACATAGGGTCTGGGGAAGTGATTAGGGTGTTGGTTTGCCTGGCCCAGCGTCATCTCTGGCTTCACGACACCATGCACGCCTTCAGCTACACCGTCGTTCCTCGTAAGTGGTACAGGACCGACTGACGAGAAAAGGTCAAGTAGCGACGTTAATAATAAATAAGTGGCAAAAAAAACCAATACAGCGACAACGTCGTCGACACAAAGAGAGGGGGGGACAGCTGTTCATGGCTGCGCGGGCCGCTCCGGCGCCTGGCGCGTGGGCTCGGGCAGCGTCGGCGGCGTGAAGGGCTGCACCACCGTCCTGTGCTTGTTGGCGGCGCCTCCCTTCTCGTCCTGCTGCTGCTGCGGCGACGGCGGCGAAGCAGACGGCGAGGCCGCCAGCAGCGAGGGCGACGACGAGGTCGCCAACGACACCGAGGCCTCGCCGACCGCCGGCACCTCTCCGGAGCCGGAGCCGCCGCCGTTGGCGTGGGCGACGATGGCGTGCGTGATCTCGTTGCCCACGCTCTTGCGCGACGCCCGCTTCTCCTTCTTGTCCCGCTT
>JANDJZ010000115.1:0-49193 GCA_027943245.1 Acanthamoeba sp. SK_2022b | reverse complement strand
TGGGGCAGTCCCACTCCGACAAGACCTTCCGCGGGTAGAGGAACATCTTGACGACGTAGACGGCGGCCAACAGGACAAACAGGGCCGCGCCGGCAATACCGAAGGTCGCCCACCAGCCCTTGGCAGGGCCCACGAACACGGCGTCGCACACGCACCTTGGCGAAATTGGAAGTGGCCAGCGGTAAGGCGGCGCCAACAACACGCTTTGTGGGCTCAAGAGTGTACCACGCGACGGCCATGCCCAAGATGCCCATTGGGACACCCATGTAGGTGATCTTCATGTTCCGGATCGGGTTCCATTCATAGCGGATCATCTCCTCCGTGTGCGGAGTACCAAAGGCCGCGCGCCTTTCGTGCAGCCTGTACCGCCATCACGAACAAGTGAGTCCCACTCACAGACAAGCCCACCGTGTGGCCGGAGGGAGAGGGAGAGAGAGAAAGAGGGGGAGGGAAGCGTACAGGCGGCCGTCGTTATGTTCAAAGTTCCCAAGCTCCTGCTCCTTACTTAAGAGGTTGATGATCTGCTTGACCTCCTTCTCCCTGAATTTTGGCTCGAACCTGACCTGCTTCTTGCCGTCGAGCAACTTGCCCTGCCAGATACGCTGGCCGAGCGAGCGGTCAGCCTTGTTGCCGCGCTTCAAGTCCTCGCTCTCCAGATCGGACCAGCCTTCCTCCTCCTGCCCCTCGTCGTCGTTACCCACGTCCTTGCCCTTCCCGTCGCGGTTCTTCTCGTCCATCTCCTTGTCGTCCCTGCCGGCCTTCGACTTGGCCTCGGGGGCGCCACCGTGGGAGTTGTCGAACAGAACGAACACCTTGAACGGCGGACATTTCTTCCAGGGCGACGAGGTCAGGGCGAGCAGGACCAGCAAGCCATGAAGAGACGACATGCGATACCTCGCAGAGCCAGGAGAAGACGGTGGAGCCTATGGGCCACGAGCGTTCCTCGTTGAGGGCCTCCTCCATCTCCTCCACGGAATCTTCACAGAGGTCGAACACCCGATGGCTGAGCAGCTTCAGCTTGACCGCCATGGAGAACATCGTACAACCAGCACAAAATCCAAATACGCCCTGCGCACCACGCAAGAGCGGCCATCAGCCAACGAGAAGGCAGCGGCTACGGGATGGGGAGGCGTGCCTCCAGGCCGGCGGCTACGGCCAGGGCGCCAAGGATGACCTGGCCCGTGATGACAAAGCCCTCGCCGTTTCCCGCGCCATACTTGTCCTCGTTGCCCACAAAGAGGAAGAGCGTGGCGAGACCAGAGAACATTATGCCGCACAGAGCAGCGAACTGCTTGGGAGGACCGGGGACCATATCCCTCCTGAAGTAATACGAGAACAGCTCGGCGATCGTGCCTTGAATAGAAGCTCTTCCCCCTGCAAACAGTCTGTTGGTTCGAAAGCGATTTAGATGGAGTAGATGTAGATTTTGAACGATGAACAAGCAAGTACTAGGTTTTTACCTGAGGATGAAGTCGGCACACATGCCAGCGATGGCATAGCGCATGATCTCATTGTGGCGGAAGATGATGCCTAAAATACTCACGGCAACCACCTGCAAAGCTGTGAAGCGAGCGTTGACCGAGTTGACGTTGGCCGGAAACCAAAAGAGCGGGCCGCTCCACATCTTAGGGCTGCGACACAACATCCCGCAAGGAGGGTTACACACAGCTGCTCCCTGCAGCACGATGTGCTGAGAGAACTGAGAACTGTGAAGCTTTCCTTAAGTTGGCGAACTAAAGACCTAATTGAGGCAAAGTTACCATCTTGAAAAGGGAGCAAAAAAAAAAAAAAAAACAAAAAGATCGCCCTGCTCAACAAACTGGCCAACACCTACGAGGTCAAATCCGAAAGTCTTTCTTTGAAAGCAATGAAGAGCGAGTGTGACAAAGAGGGTGTTGTTGGACCAGCTGGCAGAAACAACCATCTTCTGGATGCCACGAGTTGGCCGTTGCTTACACTGCGAGTAGGTATCTTCAAAAGGAAATTGGGCAATTTGTGGCCAATAGAAACATTTAAACAAAACGACAAATCGCCCGGACGGGCCTGCTCCTTCTGGCGCTCGTAGTGTCGATACGCTATAATCACACTCACCAAGGAACATGACCACACGCGAGGGAGGCCTGGAGTCGGTGGTGTCGCTGGAGGCGCTGCTGAGGTTGGTGAAGGAGAGCCCCGGCGCGCAGGCGATGGAGAAGGTTGCCGCGCTCCTCCGCGCTCACCCGTACGCCAGCGCCGCCACGCTAGTCGCTCTCGCCGGGACGTGGTCCCTGTACGAGGCGTATGTTCGCGGGCCGGCCAGCCGCCGGCAGCGGCAGCTGGAGAAGCGCAGGGCGCGCGTCAACATCGACTCGCCCCTCGGCCTTGGTTTCAAGTCCTGCCCTGAGGTACATTTTTTTCCCATCCATTTTTTGTAGTATTGAATAAACAAAAATATCAATGTGCAGACAGTCGAAGCAATTGAGCTGGAGGTCGAAGGCGAGATCCCGCAGTGGCTCGCGGGGAAGCTCTTCCGCTCGGGTCCCGGCACGTTCGAGGTGGACACGAAGCTGGGCTTCGCCTACCTCATCACCCACTGGTTCGATGGCCTCACGGTAGACTTCTCGCCTTCATTTAAACGGTGGTGGTGCTCCGGGCAGCGACATGTGCTTTCTTCTCACCTTCCCTGCGTGCGCGTGTGCGACCAGGTGATGCACGGGTTCGAGATCAAGGACGGCCGCGTGTTCTACGCCAACCGGAAGGCCGCGCGCGAATTGGAGAACTACATCGCTCGCCACGGCGAGTATGCTCTCATGCCCCTCAGCCTCATCACCCTTGCGCAACTGGCCGGCCGCGCATGACGCGGTTTCCCACACGTGTGGGCCTTGGGTGGGACAGGGAGTATTTCTCGTTCGGCCCCGACCCTTGCAAGACGTTCTTCAACAAGCTGTCGTCTCTCTTCTTCAGGTGGCCCCATCTTCCTCGCTGCGCTCCACCTCCCAGTCTCAACCACCCTCCTTCTCCATGCGGCCATTCGTTGTGGCTGAACCGAATCCTCTTCTCTCCACTCGTCCACAGTTCCGACGCCAAGGACCCCGAGACCGGCAGGGACATCAACAACACGGGAGTGACCATCAAACGCATTCGAGGTCTCATTCCCATTCTATGTTGATGGCTACCATGTGCGTGGTGGAACATCAACTCGTGGTCCTGACGTGTGCTGCTGCTGCTTTTGCTGCTGCTGCTGCTGCACAGGAACGCTGTACAACTGCACCGACGCCAACTCGTTGGTGAGCTTCGATCCGCAGACACTGGTCACGAGCGGCAAACAGGAACGCTTTGCCAAGTTTAACCCCAGCATCAAGGGGCCCCTCTCTACGGCTCACGGCCAGTATGACGCCACGCGCGGTGAATACGTGCGCATTGTCTCGCCGCACTCGCCCACACAACACACACACACACACACACAACACACACACACACACACACAACACACACACACACACACACACACACACACACACACACACACACACACACACACACACACACACACACACTACTGTGTCAGAGCTTGACTGATATGGCGAACACAGTTCAACCTGGTAGCTGACGTTGGTGCGACTGCGGTTTACACCTTGTTCGTGGTGCCCGACGAGGGAGAGGCGCGAGTCCTGTGCAAGATCCCTGTTGCCAAGGCGTCCTACCTGCATTCCTTTGCACTCACCGAGAACTATTTCATTCTCCAGGCACGCCACGCTACCTCAATATCTCCGCTTTGCGGTAATCGCTCACTTCATCATCATGTTCTTTCATCTTTTCTGCTTCAGGTGTGGCCGCTCCTGATCAGCCCCACGATTATATGGCACAAGACGTTAGTGGACTCCATGGAGTGGAACGGGGACGACACCTCCAAGTATGAGCAACTTGTTGCTTTTGTGTATCACCATCACTATCAGCGATGTCCTCATTCGCATTGCTTGGTGTGTATGTGTTTTTTTGGCTTCCTTTGTTCAGGTTCTACGTGGTGAGTAGGACCACAGGCGAGCTTCTGCACGTTTACGAGACGCCCTCGGCCTTCTGCTTCCACAACATCAATGCGTGGGAGGAGGATGATGGTACCGCATGTCACATCATCTCGATCGCGCTCAATCAATAATGTAACCGACGTGGTGTGTGTGTGTGTGTGTGTGTGTGTGTGTGTGTGTGTGTGTGTGTGTGTGTGTGTGTGTGTGTGTGTGTGTGTGTGTGTGCGTGTGGCTATGAACCGTACAAGGTCTTATGCGTGTGTCCTCGTAACCAGGACCAATTGATGGAATGAAGATCATGCCGTGCTTCTCTGCCCACTGATCACAACCGTGAGGACACACACAAGCATGATCACGTGAACGTTTCCGGAAGACAGAGAATGAGACGAACCGAGGAGAGGCGAGGCCAGTTTCCGCTGCTGGAGCCGTACGTGAAGCCATCGGTGGCGAAATACGTGTACACGCCGTCAAAGTTGCCTTTCACAGAAGAAATCACAGTCAGTTGGTCAGTCTCTCTTTTGACTATGTCAACAAAGCGTGCGCCACTTGTGAGAACCCATACCCCTAGGGATTCTTTGAAAGTCGTCGACACCGACGAAGAGGGCGATCACCATCGCGTCGTACTTGGTGCCGCGAATGGAGTCGGGGTGCTGGGCCGGATCACCCAACACCTGCCATTTAGGGCGCCCCGATGAAATAGAAGAACAGCATAAACATGAGAATATATTAAAAACTCAAAAATAATGAACGAACGCGCAGCGAGAGTGCACATACCTTGGCCCAGCTATCGTAGTCGGTGAGGTAGCTGTCGTAGACGTAGAACCTGAATGCGAAGGGGGGAGGGGAATAAGCGCTAAACGTTCCTTAGGGTGAGTGAGCAGAGGCGGGCGGCGCACATGGGGAGCTGGGTCTTGTGGTGCCGATAGAATGCTGGATGGTCCCCGTACTTGTCTGTCGTCTCCCACGACCACGCGTACACGTATGCACGTACATAAGGAACACACAATTACGCGCTACTCGGCCAAATGTCAAAACGCAGGTGTAGCACCGATGACGTAGCGGATATCGCTGGCCACGCTTGTCTCCGATCGCTCGGCATAGGGCTCGATGTGCAGGTTTACTACGTATGGAGGGGGCAGCAGCGTGAGCGGTGTTCTTATCAACATACACTGCGGAGGGAGAAGGTCTCACCCTTGATTCCGTGCTCGCGGGCGATGTCCAACAGGGAGGCTATCATGGCGTCGGAGAAGCCCGGGTTTGATTGGATCTGGCCGTCCGAGTAGGCCGGCGGGTACCAGCTTACCGTGATTACGCCCTGCATTAGTTCCCGACACGTGTACAGGGCCCAGTGAGATCAACTTCATCAAATTGCGTGCTGAGGGAACCCGTTGTTGAACCTACCAGACCGGCTTTCCGGATCATCTGCATGTGCTGGCGGATGAGAACCGGGTCGACGGAGGAGTAGCATCCAAGCTGCGGATAGAAATTGGCTCCGATCTGGTACACAAGCAATGCAACGTTTGGTACAACGGGGGAGGAACTGAGCCAGGCGCAGTGGGCATTGACCTGCTCCGGAGGCACATAGGGACTGCCGTTGCGCGATCCCGGTTGGTAGGGGTTGGCCAATACTTCGTGGTTCCAATGCAAGTATGCCTAACGGCCGTCGCAATCGTGTGGCGCAATCATTCACAACGTTGTCCTTCCCAGAAAGGGTTTGCGCGATCACTTACCTTGTCCTTGTTGTGTTCGGGGTTGTCGTACCATGGGTAGTAGAACACATGCCCTCTCTCCCTCAGTGAGTCCTCCACAGACACACTGCCGTCCTGGTCCTCCGCACCTCCCACACTCACCCTGTGTTCAATAAGTAACAAATAGAGAAAAAGAGGCATGAGTTACGGCGTACCGCCCTTGTTCTTGTTCAGCGTTGGTAGCGGGCAGGCCACTGCCCACGTCATGGCTACCCTGTTCTGGTACTTCCACCTTTGGCCTTTCCATCGTGTGCTGTGGGTTTTCTTCATCAATTTCTCTCGCCTTTGCCTCCGTGGGAACCACACCGAGAGCCGGTGAGGACTTGCCGGAGAGGGTCGAACTCCGCCGCAGTCCCCTCCGCAGGCCAGCCAGTGCAGTCCCCGCATCCTCTCCTTCCACTCTCTGCCAGTCCGCCCACTATTTTTTTATACATAAATGTTTTTTAAAACTAAGGTATAAATCGATCAGTCTAAGTTGGGCCACACCTGAGGCACAAGGCCGAAGACAAGCCACAGGATGGAGGCTGCCATTGCCATGGCCACCAAAGATCCGCGCGTGCAGAGCCCTCGAGCTCTCCTCCGTTGCACACCCTGCATTGCTAGGTTTGAGTTGTTTTTCTTATTGCCACACGGCACCAGTTTTCTGTGCTGCTAGCCTGCTGTAGGCGTTGATGATGACCAGGAGGGAGAGTAGGACAAGGGTTTATCATGTCAGAACACTCATGAATCAGAGAGTTTTGTTGATGCTCAGAAGGATGTAGTACCGCCTCTATAATCAAATGAGAGGTCCAGTCATTTTAAATTGATTTTAAATTGATCTTAGATTGAAAAGGAGTGCAAGATGTATCACCTACATCAACAGGAAGCAAGCACTGATCCTGGTGTCTTCATAGTGATTATGGATGGTTCAAGTGATGTGATACTTCCCATGCTGGTGCCTCTTTTATCTTCCTGGAAGGACCTGCACCTCTTCAAGCTTGGCATTCATGGTTTCATCAACCATGGCCTCCAGAGACACTTGCTTTACTTACATCATGGTCAGTTTGGCTGTGGCCCAGACTTTGCCATCTCCTTGCTGCACCACCACCTTACTTGCCACCTTGCACACAGCCTACGACCTTATATCTGATGCTTGAAACTGCAGCCATGAGAATAAGAACCTTTTCTTGAATGTTGGTCATTCAAGACCTGGCTGAACCCTTATATCCAAAGTGTGAAGGGCACCTCACACCCACATATCTTCTGTTATACTCATGGCAATGATGGAAAGGTGCAGCTGAAAACCAAGGACTTCTACTCCAGTTCCTGAGTGTGGGTGGGCCCCTACCACTTCCTTAATAATGTCCCACTGATGGCCCTATCCCCCTTGTTTCTGCTCAGCTTGATCCAACCACTCTCAAGGATACTCTGCATGCCCTCACATACCTCGACAAGTGTGCTCAGCTCCAGGCCTCTTAATCCTCCTGAGTGCCTTGTGAATCCATGGGTTTACCACTTCTGGTGCAAGTCAAATAGTCACTTTCATAGTGAAGGTCTCACATGGTTGTTCAGGTCAAGGGAGACGTTGGCACACATGAAAGCTCCATCAGTCCTGGCAACAAGCCCCACCACCAGGTGGATCCTCTAACCAGGAAGTTTCATGCCCTTGTGGTGACCTGAAAATTCATAACACAGGCCAGCAGGGTACTTGCAACGTTTTTAATGGGCTGTGTATGTGTACGCAATCCAAATAAAATAAATTCTTGATCTGGATTTCTCTACAATGCCCAAATACCAACAACATTTCACCCCAAATTTAATCTGCCTAGATCCCCTTGCCCATCATGTGCTGCAGTGTGACAAGGCTCAGACAACTGCTGTACATCAGGCTCTCACCCTTGCACACATACACAAAATTATATGATGACTTTGTGCTCATCAGAGGTTGAACACTACAACACCAAACCACCATTTCATTCAACTAAACAACAACAACAACCAGCACACCACCTGGTTTTGCTGGCCTATCAGTAGATTTAATCTCCTTTTTTGTACATCAAAAATTAACACCATAATCTTCAACTTTCTAAAATGGATTTTGTTTCTACAAAAACTGAAATTTTACCCAATTAAAATCTGTTTTATTGCTCTTGCCAAGCCTTTACCCTCCCTAAATTATTGCAAACTTGAAATTACAATCTTTGTGATTAATTTGATTAATTCCCCTGATGGTGCCTCATCAGGAATGAGCACACAAAAAACACCAGTTATTTTTGACCTTGATTGTCACATGAAGTTTGGGTACAATCCTTACCACACCTGAACCATCTGCATTAGAACAAAAGTACTAATTGAAGACTCAGAGGCATGAGTCTCTTTGTAACCTGCATGCCAATAACTCACATACTCCTAACCCACGTACTGAAATTCCTGACCACTGGTGATGGCCCAAAATGTGGTGGTCGGTGGCAATTTTGGAGGTCCTTTTAAGGCCCATGCTGGCTCCGTGCTTTACCTGCCCCCAGGTAGAAAAACAGTGGCCAGATGAGGTCAGTCAGTGGAGATACCAATTTGCTGTGCTAAACTTGAAAAATCCATCCCACACAGGAGGCCAACCAAAGCCATATGGATATTAAGAGTTTTTCAAACACCTGTTACCAAATGATAGCAGCAGTGATCACTGCTGGCTGGCCTTGTACTCTCGTGCCTCGATTCGGGCAGAGTCCTGCAGCAGTTCAGTCACCACCTCCTGCATCACGCCGCACACAGGCACGTTCGTTCATCGGAACTCGTTAGTAGGAGGCGGGCCGGTATTGGAGGCACGGAGGAAACCTTGGCGGGGATCTGCACGTATCGGATGACCGAACCACGAATGAAGCAGTTCCGCACCGACAGCTGCAGAGGATCGAATTAATATAAATTTGTCTAGTAATTACAATTAATTGCCATTAACAAAAAAAGATCAGAATGGGACGTACCAGATGGGGATACTTCTCCTCATCGAGTACGTGAACGTCATGCAGCTTTATGTTGAGGTACTGGTCGACTGAGTGCAGCACGCCCCGGATGCACAGATCGTTCTTGAGCTCTACCACCACCTCCTTGCCCACCAAGCTCTTGAAGAACGAGTAGAACAGCTATACCATCACAATAACAATTGAGTTTAGCTTGGCCAGCGGGGCGAGCAATCATGGAAGCGGTTCTATCCACTTGAATTGCGCAAAAAGTTGCTAAAATCTCTAAAGAAATGCAAGGGGGTAGGGGCACCATCTTGGCTCGATGTTGTGTGAATGAGAAAATTTTATTTCTTTTCTTCTCTCGGCAATACACCCGTTATTTATATACATAACAAATTGGTGTTCCTCGAAAGTTTTTGTGGCAGATTGTTGCAGCTCCCCTTCAGGATTCAATCGTACCGAACATGCCTGAGCTGCCCGAGATCCACAACTTTGCACGAACCATCCAAGAGCACGCCAAGTGTCGGTTCAATAGCATAGAACAGCCCCGCGTTGCCGAGCCCAAATGGCCTGAAATCGACCGCCAGCGTAGCCTGTCGCAGGGAGGCTTCAAGCTCTCGGCCGTAGCCCGCGGCAAGGAACTCAAACTCACCATAAGCCCGGAGAGCGGTCTTCCTCAAAGCTTCGTCTTCAACCACGGCCTGGTACCCGCCCCCCCCCCAAATTGAAGTTATTTTGTAATTGCAGTTTCAACCATAACAACAAAATGCAACTTGCATGGCCTACGGCGTAGGAGGGCCAGTGGGTGTGGCAAGCGTCAGGCGCACCGCCGGCGGCTGCCATGCTGAGCTTCTACTCTGCTGACGGCGGCTGCTTGAGGTTCCCGCTCCCCGAGACGTATGTCACTAATGCATGTGGTTCCCTTACGCCGCGTGATGTGCGTATGTGGCTTCTCCCTCCCACAGCCTGACGGACACCATGCGCATGGCCACATGGCGCAGCGGCACTTTCGACACCGTCGCACGTGGACCTGATCCTCTCACGGTATTTCTTATTCGTGTTGTCGTCCTTCCTTCCCGGCGTTGATTATCGATTTACACTCTTGGTGTTGGCTCTGCCTCTCTCTCCCCATTCACTCGCAGGACGTGGCAGCCTTCGTGGCCTGCGTTCGCAACAACGCGCGGAGCAAGGAGTTTGCCAAGCCCATCGGCGAAGTACTCCTCAATCAGAAGTATTTTAATGGTATGACTCTATTTGGCCACGCCCACGCTGCTGGAGGGAGTTGGCTCTGCTGTTTGTCTGCTCACGAAGCCGCGTTGCCGCCTGGCCGCCAATCAATGCTATTGGCGCACGTGTTTGTCTTCGCCGTAGGTGTTGGAAATTATTTGAGGGCCGAGATCCTGGCCCGAGCAGGCGTGTCGCCACTTCAGCCGGCCACCGAGCTTTTCATCTCGCCCCACTTCAAGTACGGACAGGCCATTCACCAGCCGCGAACGAGCACCGCGTTGATAGTCTCGCTCTCTCTCTCTCCACACACACACACACACACACACACACACACACACACACACAGGCAAAAGAGCGAGGTGGTGCTGGCGTTGTGTCACGTCATCCCTAAGGAGGTCCTGGATCTGGGCCTCAACAAATACGGCAGTCCGGCCGAGAAGCAGAAGTTCAAGGCCTGGCTCACGTGCGTCACACCTCTGCACCAGCTGTTGTGCATCGGCACGCGCACTCACACGCCACAAATACTGCACGTACACACCCAACCCACACCACCACCACCACAACAACAACAACGTGTAGGTGCTATGGCAAGGGCATCAGCAACAAGGACAAGGGCGGCCGCACCATGTGGTATTTTTCGCAGCAGGAGTCGCGGCAGCCCTCGCCCGAGGACCTCGAGCATGCGCGGCGGATAGTAAACAGCGACCTGGTCGGCTCCTCCGCGGCCAACAACAATCCCAACATCAACTCCGCGTTCCCCGCGATCAGCTTGGGTCAGCCAGCGATGCCCGCCACGTCGGCGTTCGGAGCTGGCCAGGCCAGCTTGCTCCCCACGATGGGCGGCAAGGCGAGCTTCGGCGCCTACCCGACGGCCACCAAGCTGTTGCTGCTGATATCGATCCTCTACAAGGAGCGAAAGATCGACAGCGCCGAGAAGGATCGGCTAAAGGAGATCGTCGTGGCGGGCCGCGGCGGCAAGCGGGTGTGGCTGGCCAAGCTTGAGTCCTGTCTCGAGTACTTCGAAGCCGAGAACGACCTCGACGAGGTAGGCGAGACCCTGCGCATCCTCACGAGGCGCTACGCCTCCACCGTCGCCTAACGCCCCCCGGCTTGCGCTTCCCCGTTGCGGCAAACCATTTGATTGTGTGTTTCCTGTGCGTGTGTGTCCACATTTCACACAACACAACAATACGTCGTCTCCCTCCTCTTCAGCTTCTCGTTGATCATGTGGGAGGCCGTCGTGGAAGCATCTGCCCGGGAGCTCAGCCAGACTCCGGGCGGCTGAGGTCTCTGGCGGTGGCCGAGGACTTGAGAGCTCGGTCGCGAGCGGCTCGGGGCCCCGCTCCCTCCCGCGCGTCAGGTGTCGTGATGCCCCTGTCCCCGCGCCTTGCGTTTTTCGGAGCTCGTCCAGCTAGGGTTGTGATCGCGTGTGCGCTGCTCGTCGTTTCTGGTCACGTCCATTCGCTGCTGGTGGCCTGGCGCGGACTCTTCCGCACGCCGCCGCGAGGATCGAAGGTGCCGTAATCGTAGATGAGAAAGATGGGGTCCTCCTCGCACACGTTCTCGTCGTGGTCGTCTTCCTCGACGGGCGGCTGGTCCCCTTCCTTGCGGTGCGTCGTGTTGCGCGCCTTGGCCTTCTTGGCGACTACGTAGATGAAGGCGCCCGCGCTGACGCCCAACACGTAGAGGCTGATCAGGATCCACAGCACGAGCGAGACCACGAACGACTCATCGTAGTCCACGCTGAGCACCACCTCGTCGGCGTTCTTGCGGTTGTGATAGCACGGCCGTGTTTGGTTCAGTACCACGCCGTTCATGAGGAGGAGCGCCTCATCGTCCTTGTGTCGGGGTCGCGTGACCTTCTCGTGGGCCAGCGTGCGCGTTAGGCCCTGGTGGCGGTGCACGTATTCCACCTCGAATCGGGCCACATAGCCATCCTCGCCTGCACGTGTTCCACCATTAGAGCTCTGGCCGCCCACAACACACACACACGGTACACACACACACACACACACACACACACACACACACACACACACACACACACAGAGAGAGAGAGAGAGAGAGGGGGGAGGTGACAGCATACACACGCCACGGAAGCAGTCCTCGACGTGGTAGATCTCCTTGGCCAGGACGAGGCACTGCACCTGGACGAAGGAGTGGTGGGCGCTCACCTCGGACGAGAAGTGCCTGCGTCGGCGGATGAAGGGTCATGAGCGAAAGAGAGGGGACAAGGAGGGAGACGAGTAGAAAGGAAAGAGGGGGCAGGGCGTACTTGTAGCCGGCGATGGTGAGGGCGATGCCGAGGAAGAGGCAGAGGCAGAGGAAGAGGAGGAGAAAGAAGCTCTGCGTGCAGCAAGCGTCGTTGAGCGCAGACGAGGGGCGAGCGCCGCTCACGAGCAGGCTCAGCCGCTCCTCGCGCTCCCGCTTCTGCTGGAGGTGGTGCGGCAGCGCCCACAAGTTGCGTGCGGTTTTTAGGTCCGAACCGCCGTTCGCGGAGGCGCTCATCGCCTTTCCCTCTGGTTGCTCTTGTCTATATTATTGGTAGAAGTAAATACCAGAGAGAGATGATTGTTTTTTGTTTTTTTAAAAAGAAAACAATAATAATGCAAAAACAAAAGAAAACAAGGGGCAGACACGAGGTGTGCCCTTGTAGAACTTTGGAACCAGAAGAAATATATGTACCCCGCTTGGCGCCAACGGTTTACTCAAGACAGACAAGAACGCCCAACGGCCACCGGCAAGCACGCCAAAAAAAACTCCGTGGGCTCCAACCAAACCCGGCTAATTCTGGTCATGAGGTAAATGGCCGAATGGGCTTGCCTTTAGTCGCAATTCACTATGCACTTACTCAGCCCTGTGGTCTACTGCAAGTCCAACTGGGGCATCAACCATCACTCATCCACTGGGCACATACTCTTCTTATGTGGAGGACCTTTTGCATGGTCATCCAAGTCACAGTTGACCATTGCACTGTTCTCCTGGAAGGCTGAATACAATGCTCTCTCGGAGACTGTGAAACATGTACTGCATATTTGAAGCAACTTGGCCCTCTCAGTCTCAACACAGCACTCAATGGTGGGTTGGGAGTGCTGTGATCAAAAGCAACAATCAGAGTGCCATACTACTGGCACAAGCTGACCAGCAAGCTTTCCGTCCAAGGACCAAACACATTGTTTTCACACCTTGGTCCAGGTGACGTCCATGTGCACACCGGCATCGTGGAAGAGAGCAGCCACAGGACACTTCTTGTGGACCTGCGTGGTGGGTGGACAGGCAGCAAGGTGGCGTGTAAAGGTGAACTGGGTGTTGTGGTCTCCAACAACTTGAGTCAATGTAAGGTACGTACGAGGTGGGCCAGCTCGTCCACCTTCTCCTGCGAGGCGTCGGTCTTGACCTCTGCCTTGACCCGCACCGTCTGGTAGCGCGCCGGCACGCCCTCAACGCCCCGGAAACCGCGCACGTCTAAGCCCAATGATACCGTGGGCCCATGTCAGCAACGCTCTCGTTCGACAAACCACACACAACACGTGCACGCTCACGCAAATGTGGACATACTTACCGTAGTCGCCCTCGATGTCAAAGGTGATGCTCTCGAGCTTGATCTTCATCTGGCGGGCCAGCAGCATCGCCGTCGCTGGTGCAGGGTCATCACCATCGCCACAGTAAGTAGCGTGGGAGGAGGCAGAGGCAGGAGGCGTTGGTGTGCACCATGCTCACAGCCAGCAAGCGAGGCCAAGAGGGTGTGGAGGGGAGTAGCGCCGGTGTCAGTCCCGCCCATCTTCTGAGGTTCGTCCATGACAACTTCATGACCCTCACCTACACCAACTACATCAACACCCGTGGCGAGCTTGTTCGTGTTACAAGGAGCAATCCTACCTTCTTCCTTGGCTATTGTGCGCATGCCAGCGCCAATGGCCGTGATGCGGACCTTCTTCCACATGGGCTGCGAAGTCGCTCCTGCGGCAAAGCCCTGCTCGTACGATTTGTACATAAAATCGTTCTCTTTGTTCTGGTTACAATCACAAATCATACCCGGCTCAGAAGAGGAGCAGAAGATCCAAGAATGGCGCTGGGCCGCAAGTGGCGCTCAAGCGTACTCACTCGCCTGAGGCTCATCCTTCCTTGCAGTTGTTTTTTTCACCCCTTTTTTTCTCTCTTTTTGTTTATTCTAAAGTGCCGGAAGGAGCCAGGCGAGCCAGCTAGGGGTGGAGAGTGGTGGCTGTCCGTCTCCATGCCTACTGGCAGTTTTCAAGACTGTCGACGATGCCGTTGACCGACTTCCACAGCGCGGCAGAGTGCACGCAGACCTATACGAACAGTGACCGTGAGGATCGGACGAGGAAAGGAGTGTTAGCTTGAGGCGTACGGTGCCGCCGCCACGTTTGGCCTGCGAGTACTGCCTGTTGATGTCGCCAATGCAAACCGTGCCCGCCTTCTTGGTACTGATAGCCCACTGAATGTAGTGTTAAATGTATTAGTACGGCAGCGGTAAGTCGGGGCTTGTCGGGTAAAGACCTTGGAGTGGTCCTGGGTCTCCTTCCACGCCACATCAGCCGAGAAGGACAGGTTTTCCACATTGAGGTTGGCCCATTTCACTTCGGGCTGGCAGAATGAGGGCATCTGATAAAATGCGCGTTCTTAGCACTGGAGAGATAAACTCGAGTGGGTTAGCGATCGGAAGCTGCTGCACCTTGTTCGATTTATCGCCGTTCATCCACGTCTCTATGACCAGTTCCGATTTAAGGGCCGGTGCCAAGAGCTCAGAATAGAGATCCTGCACCGACCACATTGATTGATTAGCGGTAAGCCTTTAAGAGTTATCTTAAGATGTTACCTGGTCCCAGGCGTCGTTCTTGGAAAGCACCGTGAACACGGTGCTTCCTACAGTCTTGATGGTCGTGATGTTGGATGCAGCCTCCTGCAATAGACCACTGCTGGTTAATCGTGGTGCTTTGAACAGCGCTTGCTGTTCAATTGATTACCTCGATGAAGTCGCCATTGAGTACAGCATCGAGATAGGGCATCTCCGACTTAAGTGAAGAGGGCATGTTAGAATCGTAGATGTAGGGCTTGTTCAATAGGAAAGCCGACGCAGCGTTATTAAGGTTGTCCAAATCTAAGAGTTTTCAATTGCTTAGTTGTGCAGTGGCAAGAACCACCTCAGGGGGAAAACGGCACCCATGGACATGCACAGGAAGGACTGGCCGTAAGTCGTTGCGTAGTCAGGGTAGCCCTCGTAGCTCACTCCTGAACCTGTGCTGGTGGGGAACCGGGGCACGCTGTGGACGAGCCAGAAGCCGCCGTCGGCATCGAACGCCATGTCGCCCTTCGTGTGCCCGAATGTGCCGTGCTGCTTGTCGTCGGGCGACTGATCTGCGCTTATCTGATGAGCAGATGGTCGCTGTAGCGCTCGAGAACTGTACGGATCACGCACCATTGTACATAACGTAGCCGACCTCGGAGTCAGCGGTATAGATCTGCTGGAGGGTGGCGCCCAATGACGCGTCCGTATCTTTGTCGAGTCGCTAGAGGAGGGGCGGTGAGGTGTAAAAGTTCAACACCACGCTATATCCTCCACAGAGGGTTGCCCCTCTCTGACCACTGCCCCACCGCCACCAATACAGCGAGGGGATGAGATGCTGCGGGCGCGAGGGAGCCATACGTTGGCGGTCAACGACAGGCTCTGGTGCTTGCTGTCGGCATACGCGTACCCGAAGCCTGCCACGTAAAATGACCGAACTGTTAGCCAGCGCAGCGGGCTGCGTTTAGAGTCGGAGAAGGAAGAGCCGACCTGAAGCGGCGTTGGGATCCGAACTGGCACTGAGGTGAGGAACCTTGAAGATGACCCTGCACAGGCCGCAGTCAGCAGTGGTTGGTTGAGTCGGCGTTGGGCTGAGGTGGTGGGGAGTGTGAGGGAAAACTTTACCACCACTCGACGGGGCGACCACTCTCGTCGCGACACGAGATGCCGGGCGCAGCAGCCACGGTTGCCACCAGGCAGGCCAAGGCCAGGGCGCAGACAAGACCGACGTTGTTGAAGACCGACATGTGTTCAGACCAACAAGCGTCGAGTAGTGCAGCGAGGCCAGCGGGACCTCTTCGAGCGGAGCAGGGCACAGAAAAAGAGATCGCGAAGAAGGGCTTCTCTCAACAAAGAGTGTAACGTTCCCACGCTCTTGAAAAAGAAGAAATGGGGAGCCAAAAAAGGATAGCCCAGGCTTCGTCTGAAAGCGTGCGTGCTCTGGACGATGGGACCTGAGGATAGGCCAGGATCGGCCCTTCCATAATTTGGGAAAAAGACCAAAACAAAATGGGAACGAGGCGCAGAATCAGCAGACATCGCGTCCAGTAATGATCCCTCTGAGCGAAGACCAGACTTGTGGGATGACCGCACATACCTGCAGCATGAGAAAACAAGGTTTCAGTGGAGCGCGCAACTGGTTGGCTGGCTGGGAAAAGATGGGGGAGGGGCGTACGGCGCCCCCACCGCGCTGAGCCTGTGAGAACTGCCTGTTGATGTCGCCCACGCAGATGTAGCCCGAGGCACTCGAGTCCGCGATCGCCCACTGCACCCACCGGCGTTCAGAGACGAGTTAGAGTGACGGACCAAGCTCCGACCATACGACTGCCCTGATGGGGCACCTTGGAGTGATCCTTGGTCTCGGACCAGGAGACGTCGCCATTGACCGTGATGAAGCGCACGTTGATATTGTCATACGGGTATGTTGGCTTGCAGTACGACGGCATCTGTATCGTAACGTTGGGATTGGGAATCGTTGTGCTGCTGTGTGCGTCGTTGCTACCCAGCGAACGAGGACAGGTGTGAAGGGTTGGGCACCTTGTTCGTGTTGGCGCCGTTCATCCACGTCTCGATAAGCAAGCTAGTCTGGAGCTTTGGCGCCACCAACTCCGACCACAGATCCTGTACCTCAGTGAGGAGGTGATCAGCACCATGGTGGACAGGGGGGCAGAGGAAACGCATACCTTGCCCCACTTCGCGTTCTTGGCAAAGAAGATGAACTGCTGTCCGTCGATCGTGTGAATGACCGAGATGTTCTTCCCCTCTTCCTGTTTTGTGGCGACACGTGTATCCGTGAGTTGATGTGGCGATGCGATGAGAGCGAGTAACCCACCCTGGTAATGAACTGGTTCTGAAGCATAGAATTGACTCGAGGGAACGTGCTGTTGAGCGCAGCGGGCAAGTTCGAGTCGTAGATGTAGGGCTTGCTCAGCAACAAGCCCTTGGCTACCGTCTCGATGTTGCCCGCGTCTGCGAGCAGATGGCTAGTTGAAGCCAACATGGCAGCGAGGAGCCAGCGGAAGGTGGACTGGCCGTAGCTCGTGGCATATTCCGGATAGGTGTAGGGCTCGCTGCTGGCTCTATCGAACGGAAAACGAGGCACGCTGTGCACCAGCCAGAAGCCACCACCCGCATCGAACACCATGTCACCCTATAGCAATCGCCGCTGAGCTCAGGTCCTTCCTTACTCGCGCTTTCAAATGCTTAATGCGACTGAGCGAGAGCGCATTACCTTGAGGTGGCCGAAGGAGTCGTGGCCCTTAGAGTCGGGAGTTTGATCTGCAGCGATGGTGAGATGGCGAGAGCGGCCACCCACCGTCGCACGACATTGAGACGAGGCCGCCAAGACGAACCATTGTAGATGAACCAGCCGTGTCGACTCGGAGAAGCCGTGTACACCTGGGCCAACGTGGCGCCCAGTGCACCTCGCGTATTGGTGTCCAGCCTCTGTATATACGGGCGTGAGCATAACCACCTCAAAGAACGATACAGATCAAATGGCATACCTTGTCAGTGAGCTTCAACGCCGGGTTGTGCGTGTCCGCATAGAGATAGCCATACCCTACATACATACACTCGCAACCGTTCATATACTCCCCGTCCCAATCGAGTAGAAAGAGCAAGTTGGACCAAGAGGGGCACTATACCGCTGGCGGCATTGGGATCGGAGCTCATGGGCAAGGTGGGCACCTTCACCATAATCCTTATCCACCCCAACCCAGCACGTTTGTGTCAATTTCGTGGGTGGGGCAACTGCTCAGAAACGTGCTGTGTGAGGGGTTTGGTGTTTACCACCAGTCGACGGGGCGTCCACTTTCGTCCATACAGGCAGGACTGCTTCGCGCCAAGGAAGAGCACGACAGCACGACGGCGGCCACGAGCAACACCACGAGATGGCCCATCTCAGGGAAGACGACGAGGAACTATTCTGTAAGTTTAATTATTATTATTTTTATTCACCACTCCAAACCCCGGAGGCCTTATTGCTGTCGACGCTAGCAAGAGTCCATCTTGGTGATGAGCTGCTTGAAGGCGGCCCAGATGTTGGAGTTGCGGGCGCAGACCTGCGCACGAACACGGCCAACAAAGAAACAAAGAGTCAGGCAGGCGAGCTCATTTTTCCTTTCATTGGCTGGCGGCGTACGGTGCCGCCGCCGCGCTTTGCCTGCGAGAACTGCCTGTTGATGTCGCCGATGCAGAAGATGGGCAGGTCCGTGGCGATGGCCCACTGTTGCGAGCGCGGTGAGTCTTGCGTCGTGCCATTCAACAGCAGAAAGGGCAGCGCTACCTTGGAGTGGTCCTTCGTTTCAGGCCAGGTGACCGAGGAATCGAGGGCGACCTGCCTGATGTTGATATTGTCGTACGGATACTGCGGCTTGCAGAAGCTGGGCATCTTGTTGCTGAGCGAGCCGTCCATCCAAGTCTCGACCAACAGGCCGGAGTTGATAGTCGGCGACACCAAGGCCGACCACAGGTCCTATGTCCGACGCGTCATTACATCAGCTGATATGCACACCCGTAGAGGAGCGGGAACACGCGCAATCGTGGAGACCATGCATACCTGGTTCCACTTCTCATTCTTGGCGAACGCCAAGAAGTTGACGCCGGCCTGGGTCCTGAGCGATGTCACGTTGGTAGCCGCGTCCTGTACGAGCATTTTATTATTATGATTATTATTGTATTTATTGGTTATCGCTTGTGTCAGTGTGCCGGTGCGGCGTGAAGTGGTGGAGCTCTGGGAAGGGGATACCTGAGTGTTGAACTGGCCGTTGATCGCGGCCTGCACATTGGGCAGGGACGACACCAGCTGAGGCGGCACGTTGGAGTCGTAGACGTAGGGCTTGTTCAGCAGGAAGCCGCCGGCGGCCAGGTTGATGTTGTTCAGATCTACGCACACGCACACGCACACGCACACGCACCAAAACGTCATTTGACCAGCTCAGTCGAACGTGTGGTGCATGTCATGACCGAAGTCGGAAAGGTGTACACCGTACCGTAGGACATGCAGATGAAGGACTGGCCGTACTCCTTGGCGTAGGCCGGGTAGCCGTAGCTGGCACCACCGCCGGTGGCGACTGGGAAGCGAGGCACGCTGTGGATCAGCCAGAAGCCGCCGTTGGCGTCGAACGCCATGTCGCCCTTCGTGTGGCCGTTAGAGGTGTGCTCACGGTTATCGGGCGTCTGGTCTAGAAAGCGTGAAAGCCGCAGTAAGCGGTAATATGACTCCTACTGTGTTCGTGTGTGTGCGTGCGAACCGTTGTAAATGACCCAACCAACGCGCGAGGAGTCGGCGTTGTAGATTTGGTTGAGCGTCGAACCCAGGGCTCCGTTCAGATTGGTGTCCAATCGCTGCACAAGAGAAGGCCACCACGCGTTGGCATTGGACCGCACATTAAACATTGAGCAAAGGCCAGGTGGGGGAGAAGCCAAGATACGTTGCTGGTCAGAACGAAGGACGGGCTGTTGGCGTCGGCGTACGAGTAGCCATAGCCTATCAAGGCACATAGACCCAATTAGAAAAAAGACGAGAAAATGAAACGAAAGTGCCCCTCAGCCCACAGTGAGCTAGGGGGGCGCACCGCTGGCAGCGTCCGAGTTGGAACTGTCGCGCAGGTACGGTGCCTTCATGATAATCCTGTCGCAAACCACCGCGTCGGAGTTGGAAAAAAAGCAAAAGAGGAGGTCGTAAAAGAGAAGAAGGGGCGAGTACCACCAGTCCACAGGGTTGCCATTCTCGTCGAGGCAGGTCGTAGAAGCGGCGGAGAGTCTCGGCCGCCCCTCGGCGGAGGCAGCCAGCAGCAGGATCAAGCAGGCAAGCACAGCGGACCACTTCATCTTTCGCAAACAACGCCGTCTCCGGGCGTGTGGCTCGTTTGGTGGCGCAGCTCTGTGCTGTGGTTGGCTAGTCGGCCCTATACCGGAAGGAAGTTCATCACAGAATTCCCAATATATAATAATACGTGAAATTGAATAAAAAGATCTTTTTATGCAGGTTTTCCTCGCTGTTACTCATAATTTCTTAAACCATACCTTGTGTGAAACACCCCTTGGAGCAAGAAGTAAGATGAAGGTGAAGTGGCGCTGGAAAAAGCCCGCAACGAGGCGCAGCAACTTGGTTAGTCCATGGAGGGTTTGCCACAGGCGAACAGCGCTGGGCTGCCTGGTGTGGGTTCTCGCCATGGTGTGGGCGCTGGCCATCTGGTGGCTCCTCGACTCAAACACGATTGCTGGCGAAGAGGACATGGGTGGAGTCGAGATAGTGAGCGGCATGGTGCCTCAGCGAAGGCGAACAGAGCAACGAACGTGGTCGTCGCCGTCTCCTCCGGACTCAACCTCGACTGCACAACTGGGCATCGCAGCAGAAGAGGAGAGAGAAGCAGAAAGGGAGCTCAAGGCGCCACAAGGCCGTGGAAGGATGGAAGAGGTGGCCTACGACGAAGAAGCTGAAGAGAAGCAGAGGGCAAAGGAGAGAGAGGAGTGGGAGAGAGCAATGGAGCTGTACAGGGGACAGGCCGATAAGCGAGACGAGGTTGATGGAGGGAGACCCCACAAGGTGCCGTGGAGCTCGGTGGCTGCCAGTCTGGCCGGCGGCGCACCCATGGCGCTATTCGACTTGACCTACAAAAAGGGTCTGCTTCGATACAGCCCCGAGGCAGCCCAGGCGGCTGGGCCGCCAGCAGCGGCTGGCCGCAAGCGGGCGGGGATAGAGGGACGACGCGAGGAGGAGCGACAGTTGAGGAGAGAGCGAGGGGTAGACGTAGCGAGGGCCGAGGCCGAGTGGGAAGAGGAGATACGTAGGCAGCGCAAGCTGGGAGGTTCTCACGTCAGGCAGAGTCCCTTCGACTACTGGGTACCCACTCGGCGACGCGGCGGCTGTCTGGACCCTCTTCGTCTGCTGACCAACCACCGCTGTTTCTGTCACAGTATATGAAGGACCCAGCGCTGGTTGTGCTGGCCTATAACCGGTCGAGCTTGCTGGAGGCCACGTTGACATCACTGAACGCGGTGAAGGGCATATCGAGGTTCAAGCTCTACGTGAGCCAGCACGGCTCCGAAGAGACGGTGAAGCGGACGATAGAGCAACAGCCGGCCTTCACCCGCCTACATCTGCCCCGATCGGAAGACCCGCGTGTAGCCGGCACCGCGCATATCGCCCAGCACTACAAGTATGAGCTCACCTCACTCCGCCTCATGCACTCCCCTCCCCAACAAGTTGTCTCTGACGTGTTTGCGTGTATTCGTCGCAGGTTTGCGTTGGAGACACTGTTCGTAGAGCAGTTGCATTCTCATGTGGTGTTGGTGGAGGACGACATGATCTTCGCTCCCGACTTTGCCTTTTACTTCGAACAGCTTGCACACCTCCTGGACGAGTACAAAGCCACGATTATCCTCGTGATGCTCTGCTTATCAAACACCAACCTTGTCGCTGCCGCAGGGACCCGTCGTTGATGTGCATCTCGTCGTGGAACGACAACGGCTTCCAACACCTGGCCGAGGACCCGGAGCGCCTCTTCCGCACAGGCTATTTTCCCGGCCTTGGATGGATGCTCAACCACAGGCTCTGGGAAGAGGTATCACTCACTTGGTCACGTGGATTGGATTGTCGACACGCAGTCTTGCTGTGCCAAGAGGGCGGTAACACGGAAAGGGTGGGGAGGGCAGTTGAGGGAGGAATGGCCGGAGGACCACTGGGACCACTGGCTGCGCTACTCGGGGGTGAGTAGGGGGCGGGAGTGCGTGTCCCCAGAGGTGTCGCGCAACTACAACGTCGGGGAGCACGGCATTAGTATGGCTTCCCCTCTGCATTCACCACGTATAGATGCTAGGCCACACCTCGCATCGTCCTGACGATCTGCTGTCGTAGACATGGGCGCTGATGAGTTCGCGCGCTACTTCAAGCGGATGAAGCTCAACCAGGAGATAGTGTTCTTCAAGTCCACCGAACAGCTGTTGCTCAAGGTCCTTCCAACACCTTCCCCGTTGTTCTCAAGCTTCGCTCTGCCTGAAGCGAGGCGAAAGCAGAACTACCAGCGGCACATGTGGGCGCTGTTCCACGAAGCGGAGGTGGCAAGGAGCCCGAGGGCGGAGGAGGGCCAGGAGGGCCGCGTGCTGCTGGTCCCCTACACCCGAGAAAACTACGCCGCCCTCTCCAGTAACGCGCCCTCCCCCCTTCACCCGCCCCACTGATCACACGACGCTCACTGGCGCACCACCGCGAACTGCACCTGCCCCACGCTGCTTGGGCCGGTGGTCATCAGTGTCGCTGGCGCTGTGGGACACTCCCTCGCGAGGCACGCACAACTACTCCCTCATCCTTCGCTACAAGAAGAACACGTACGTATAGGTGGCCATCATTGAGCACCACCTGAGATGGACCACTCCCCACTAACTCGCCTGTGCCGACGGGGGACGCAGGGTGATCTTGGCGGACAGGCGGCACTGCGGGTACCTGCCCCAGAGCGAGAGGGTCCATCCGCACGAGCAGCTCCGCGTGGCCACCTCCGCCCTCGGGGAGGACTGTCACGCTGCCTGCGCTCGCGAGGTGCGTGTGCGCCTGCGTGCATGTGCCTGGGCGTGCCTTGACCATGATTCGTGGGGAGGGGGGTGGCAGGGCTTGAAGTGTCATCAGGGCGACTTTGAGTTTGTGCGCCACTGCGAGGCGCTGGCGAGTCGATTCCCGTGTCGGGGCGGCCGTTGTAAACTCGCGCTGGGGCCCGAGCTGCCCGTCTTCCTGCCCTCGTCCCAATCGGACGACGCCACCGGCCAGTGTCTCGTCGGCGAGGTACCTCATCGGACCCCGCGGGTTCATTACTGGCCGCCAGGCGGGAATTAGTGATGACGGCTCTTGGGGGGGGCACGACAGGACTTCGCATTGTGCGCTGCCAAGAGCAAGGGAGGCCGGCGCCTGTGTCCGTGCATCCCGCGAACAGCCTCGGCCGCCGTGCGCGCGTAGAATGTCGAGATTGGGGGGGGGGGATAAAGAGTGCATGTTCGTGTCAATGGAAATGGAACATCGTGCGCTGTTGCGCGTGCTGGGCCTCCTCAGTTCCACTCGAAGAAGTCGCGAGGCGCGGGCACATCTGCGTCGGGGATGTGCTCCACGACGTACTGGACGTGCTCCACAAAGTCGTCTCCAACATCGACTGCAGCGCCGCACATCTCGTGAGAACACGACTGGCCGAGCGGAGGGGGGGGGGGCAGAGACGTACCGGTGCCGTTCTTGCCGCCGAACTTGCCGACGATGAAGGTGCGGTCCTTGGGCTGGCCGGTCTCCTCGTAGGAACGAACGTCGGTCATGGTGTTGCCGTAGAGGCCGCCAAAGTTCATGCCCACTTGGTTCTTGAGCATCATGATGAGGTCGCGCTTGAACAGGCCCACCGAGGAGTAGATGGGGAGGGTGGGCGCATGCTTGTCCGTGTGCAGGATGAGGCCCGGAGGGAAGCCGTGGTTGGCCAGCCACTCCCGCGTCAGGTAGTACGTCGAGCCCGAGCGACCACTGCGCACGAGTTGAGGCGGGAGAACGAGAGGGAGCCGTGTGAGCCAACCACTGACGCCATGCTGAAGAGGGGGGGGGGCAATGGTGTGGCCAGGTGTACCTGAGGTAGATGGGGAGGTAGCCCTTGGCTGCCCAGGCCTTGCACAGGGAGGCAGCACCGGGACGCTGAGCAGGATCGAAGGGCGCCTTGACACTGGCCAAGGTCATCTCCAGCACGATCTGGTCGTCACCGGGCGTGAGCGTGCCGTCGATGTCGTACACCACACCTGCCACGATGTAGCGACGCACGTCAGCCACGAGGAAGCGCACCACACATACACGACACGCGATGTACCTCCGACGCCGCGCTCGAGGACCCAGACCTGTCCGGCAGCGACGGAGAAGTCGCCGCCGACCACGCAGCGGATGGGATACTGGCCGACAGTCTTTTGGATGGGAGCCTTGGCGAAGCTGATCTCGTGCTTCATGCGGCCGGCCTTGTCGGTGGTGGTGCTGCCCACGTGGACCCACGCGCCGTAGGGCGGACAGGGCTGCACGAACAGCTCCACCTCCTCGCTCGAGAGATCGAACGCGGTGATGTTGCCGTAGCCAAACACACCCCGAATGAACGCCCTGCCGGTCTTCTCCTCGGAATGCTCCTGCGCACGATTCGCACGTGTCAGCGTTGCGCGACTGAATTCCCGGAGCGTCACGGACTTACCGGGAGTGCGCTCCACTCGTCGTGGTCCTTGGTGATGAGGAACACGTTCTCTCGGTCGCAGCAACGATGGATGGCGCGGTGCCCCTTGGCCTGGTGACCAGTGAGTGGTGGGAAAGGGTCAGTCCAGCCAGAGTGAAAAAGCGGGGGGGGGAAACGAAAGGAGGGACAACGTGCCTTGGCTTGGGTCATGCGCGACAGGGCCGGCGCACGGGTGGGATCCCTCTTGACGAATCTCTCCGGGACGAACGGGAGCGGCGGCACGATCAGACCTTCGTCCTTGCCCTGCGCACGGCAACGCCCGCGGAAACGAGCGTGAGCGCACCAACATCGAATCGGGGCGTGGGAATGGCCGACGGGCGGGAGCGAATGAGTGGCCAACTGCGCGCACCTTGAGGAAGGTGTAGCGGAGGCCGAGCTGGAGGAAGGCCCCGTTGCCCTTGGGCGTATTGAGCTGGTACCACTCGCTGTGGTTTTCGTCTGTTCAGGAAAAAAAGCGGTGAGCCAGGCACACGACGATCACGATCGAGACCGAACGTCTGCGAAAAAGAGCCACGAACCGACGCCGAGGGTATGGATGGGGATGGTGACGGAGGCCTTGCCCTTGCGAATCACAAGCTCGGCGTTGGACCTGGTGATGAAGCTGTGGTGTACACCAAACGGGAAGGGAACGGTGAGGCCTCTTGCTTTGGGATCGGAGGCCCGGGGGAAAAAACGAGCCGGCGTCACGTACAAGTACAGCTTGATGCCGGGCTTGTCGAGCCAGTCCTTCAGGTTGATCTTGTACCACTGATTGTCGCAAGTGATGTTAAGGGTGGACTTGGTCTTCTTGAGGCCACGAACGTCCTTCACTGTTGTGTTTTTAAAGGAGCGCGTGAGGACAAGCGTGTTGCGCAAAGGAATGGGGGTAAGGCGAACGTACGTGACAAACTCAGTTGGCCAACAAAAGGCTTGAGGGCACCCATGACATTGAAGGAGGGCTCCCTGTCATGGGCCTAGAGAAGGAACGATGAGACGATCGCAAGGATTGCTGCTGGATCGCTGTGCGAGGCGGGAGGCGAGCACGTACGTGGAAGCGATAGAAGTACTCCTTGTCCATGAAGGGGAAGGAGTGGGTCACGTGCGAAAAGGAGTTGGCGCGCATGAGGAGATTGCCCAGCCACACGGCCTGCGCGCGAGACAGCTTCTTGGGCCAGTTGTCCACCAGCCAATTCACCGCCTCGACGCCTGATGGCCCGACGTAAGTCAGCAGTGTCGCGACTGCACGGGGGGGGGGGGATGAGACGGTACCGGTGAACACATTTTGAAAGGTGGTGCTGTGATACTTCCGATCCTTGACCTTGAGGCCTTTCTCGATCTTCTGGGCGAGCGCGTCCAGCTATAGGGCGCGAGGGAATGGATCAGGAGGAGGATCCTGAGAAAGATCGCGAGGAGAGAAGACCGTACCTCCTTTTCGGTGATGTTAACTTCGTACTTCTTTTTCTTCAGCGTGCAGACGCTCTCAGCCGCGAGCAGCGAATCGAGACCTTCGTCCCTGCTGATCTGGCGCATGCTGCGGTGCTGATCGTACATGGTAAACTCTTCCTGTAGCTCGCCCTGGAGACTAGTGATCTCGTTGAGTAGCTCGGCCATGCGCGCCTTGGTCTGCACGATCTCATCCTCGAGTGCAGTAACGCGCTCCTTGCGCAGGGCCACTTCTTCGAGTAGGGCGGTCGTTTCCGTCGATGCATTGTCGAATTGGCCTTCTAATTCTTGCTCCTGCTCGACGAGGGATTCCCACGCAAGGCGACCGAAGAGGGGTACGTCTTTCCTTGGCGAAACCGAACGAGCCGGAGGGCTCGTACTCGCCCCCGACGATTCGGAGGACTTGTTTTTGTTCTTCTTCAACGATCCCAGGAGGGAGGCCATTGCACTGGATTGAAGTACACCGGTACAATAAGCTCCCACGCGGGCCTTTCTCGCGACCACGCTTATGTCGACGGAAACAAAAAAACGAAAAATAGGAAATTAATCTGTTTCCTCGGCGTAGTCAATTCCAGATATTCTGCCTTTAGCGGGTCGGGCATACCTGAGATTCGTAATTCTGCCTTCGTGAGGCTACGGTGGCGAACAGGTTGTCCCCGACGCGCCGGTGTCAGGGTGAAGGTGACGCAGCGGCCGGGCAGAAGCGGGGCAGCGAAGAGAGGCAAGTTCCTGCAGGACTCCAGGAAGGCCGCACTACGCAAATAGAAACGAGACCAAGGCTGCGACAGTCGCACACCAAGTCGGCCACACAAAAGGCTCACCTAAGAGAGCGAACAGGACACGAAAGAGAGACGCGTTGTTTGTTTTCTGAGAGATGGAAGCCCCCAAGGAAGATGAAACGACGTACGTCGCTCCGGCCGACGAGGTGACGAAATCGAACCCCCTCCTTAATGTGCTCAAGGATCCGTCGAAGGCCAAGAAGCTGCCCCCGCCGAAGCCCGCTCAGGCCGACGAGTCAACCTGATACTCTCGACCAGCAAGCAACCATCTCTCCCCCTCCCCCAAATCAGCCGACTACCGCCTTCAGCATTCGATGACTCGCGATTATTGATCACTGGACGGCGTTGCCGGTTCTTTCTCTCCCCTATCGTTTTTGATTTTAAATTATTGTTCAGTTGTTTCTATCTATCACCTTCCATTCTCTCTGAATGGATCATCTTTGGGAGGCAAGCAGGATTTTGTTCAACAGCTTGTCATTTACTCGCCTTCCCCTCTGTACCAATAAACCTCAAACTACACTCTATTGGATCTTCAAAATGTCCGATGCCCAGCAACTGGTCTTCTGCATCTCTAAAGGATAGGATTGCCCTCATTGAAATTGTTTGCAGGCTCTCTCTGGCATCACACCTGTTCCTTCAGGCATCAAGATGTGCGTTGTCGATGACGTGGGGCTTGAAGATGCGCAGTCCTAGCTCCGCCACGTAGCCATGAACCTCCTTCACGTCCTGTTGTACGCACACTCCAGACGTCAGCTACACCGTGCAGCGAGAAAAGGAGCAGTTGAAGGCCCACGTACGAGGTGGCGGAAGAAGTCGATGATGGCCTGGCTCACCTCCTGGCCGGGCACGAGGATCGGGAAGCCGGGCGGGTAGGGGATCACGAAGTTGGCCGAGACCAGGGGGATCGGGCACCTGCTCACGTCGTCCAGCCTCTTGTCGCGCAGCGGAATGTAGTCACAGTCATCCTTGCCCCCCCCCCCCAATCAAACAGGTCAGTGTCGCCCACGCTCAGCTGAGCCAAGCCCCCCGGAGGACCTCACCTCCTCGTAGGCCATGAAGAAGGGCGTGCGGAGGACGCCCTCCTCGGTGATGGTGCTCTTCCGGAACTGGGGGTGGAAGTGGGAGAAGTTGGGCAGCGGCGGCAGGTTCTGCGTGAGCTCCCACCTGCGCGCGCCGGGTGATGTGCGAGTCGTCGCAGGCTGCCGTTAGCTGGCGGGCGTGGCCGTGTTTGGGGAGGGGGAGAAGAAGGGGGGGGGGGTGAGTGACGGCTGGTGCGCACTTCTTCTTTTCGTGGAGCTTCATCTCCGCCGAGGACCTGTCCTCAAGCGAGGCGTCGATGAGCTCTCCGATTTTGATGAGCGACTCGAGCAGATAAGCAATCGAACTGCGCCCCGCCCCATCCGCCCACAGATCGTCAGTCGGCTCACGGACTCGTGCGTGGCTGGTGATAGGGGGGAGAGGTAGTACCTGCGCGTGGTGCCGATGGTGAGCATGAACAGCACCGAGTTGATCGAGGTCTTGTTGACCTGTATCTGGAAGCGGTCCATGAGGTAGTTGGTCTTGAACGTGTCTCCATCGATGCCGGTCTAAACCGCAATACACGATTGCGATCGCACACATGCGCTCATGTTAGTGTTCGCCACAGCGTGTGTCCCCCCCCCCCAAGTTACGAGAGGGGGTTGTGTGTACTGCACCTTGCCGATGTGAAGCGTGAGGCGGTTGGGATCGAGCACGAACTCGTCAAAGAGCCAGGCCTTCCTGAGGGCGAGCCATGACTCTTCGGTGTCGGTGACGTGGACGTAGCTCTGCAGCTCGGACTCCTTCCTGTACTCGGCCGGGATCAACTCGTCCACGTCCTGCGTTCGCGAAGCACCCCCCCCCCCCGGGTATCGCTGAGCACCGAAGCGACGCGCGGGCACAAGTCGGGGAAGGGGAAGAGGGAGGGCGGCCTACCAGGAAGTGGAACCAGCGGTTGAGGTCGGGGTTGTCGGCCAGCTGCTTGCGCATCATCAACGCCTTCTCCGTGTGCTGTTTTGCCAATGGAACGCCGATTGTCAAGAGATCGCGCGGGTCAGGGGCCGTGCATTGCACGCCAAAGATTTTGGGGAGGGAGATGGGGAAATGGATGTGGAGGTGTCTTTGCCTTCTGAACGAGCTCCAGTCCCTCGAGGGCCATCTGCCTGCGACCGACGTCCAGGCTGGCCAGGATCTGGTAATTGGGTGACGTCGACGTGTGGGTGAAGAACGACTCGGTGAACGGACGCTCGACCGACCGCTTGAAATCCTGCGGTGCGCCAGGAGTCAGAGCCCTACTCCTCTCTCTCTCTCTCTCTCTTTCACACACACACACACACACACACACACACACACACACACACACACACACACACACACACACACACACACACACACAACACCCCTCTACATTCGCGAGTACGGAACCTGATCGCGGACGTGAATCATCGAGCCCTGTCTCAGGGCCGTGAGCGTCTTGTGTGTCGACTGCGTGGCATACACACGGATGCGGACCTGCGTTTCCATGCGCGTGTGGCGTGGGGTCAGCACTGAAGCGTCGCTGCTGGTGCTGCTGCAGCCGGGTCTCTTAGCGCAGGCGACGTGGTACCGTGCTCGGGTTGGGATACCACCGCTTGGCGGGGTCGAACATCTTATCCTCGTTTCCTTCGTTTTCCGCGACCCAGCTCTCATACTCCTCCTTGTAGGCAGCCGACTGGTATCGCAGCTTGAGCTGCTGGGCGCCGTACATGGCCGTTCTCAACTATCACCGCACCGCATCGCATTGCATCGCAATGACACACACGCACGCACACGCACACACACACACGCACGCACGCACACGCACGCACGCACGCACGCACACACACACACACACACACACACACACACACACACACACGCACGCACGCACGCACGCACACACACACACACACACACACACCACACGTGCACACGCATGAGGCGACCATCCAGAACCGGAAGCGGCGGAAGGGTGCACACCCGCAGGAGGTAGTGGAAGTAGGCGAAGCCCCACCAGGCCTCGTCCCACAGGAACACGAGATCGGGCTTGATGGCCAGACACTCCTCCATCACCCGCTGCACGTTGTACACGATGCCGTCAAAGGTGCAGTTCGTGAGCCTGTCGGGAACACGTCGCGTGACGCCCCCCCCCCAAACGAGTCAGAAGGCCGCCAACAGCGAGGGAGGGGAGGCGGGTGGAGGCCGCACGTACAGGACCATCTTGACCTTGGACAGGGTGCCGGCGGCCTTGTGCTTGAGCAGCGTCTCCTTGATCGTGCGCAACGGGACAGCTCCGTACATTGCGTACTTGACGACGAGAGGCACGGTTTAGAGAAGGCCACCCATTCGCAGACGGGTCGGGCCACTCCATGGCGCTATGGGGGAGGCGTGTGGGCACCTGGCGCAGCGGGTAGGCCTCCAGATACACGACCGACGCTCCGACGAGGGCGAGGCCCAGGTGGTGCGACTTGTGGCAGTTCCTGGGGAGCGCCCACGTGGGTCACGTGCACTCGCGCGCGGGGTGGAGCGGGGGCACCAGCAGGAGCGCATGTATGGCATACCTGTCGACGAGCACGATATCGCCGGGACGCACGAGGCCCTGCACGACGATTTTGTTGGCCGTGGAGGTGCCGTTGGTGACCCAGAACGAGCGATCGGAGCCGAACGTCTGTGCGGCCAGCTCCTGCGCGGCCTTGATCGTTCCGTGCGGTTCCAGGAGCGAATCGAGCCCTCCGCAGGTGGCCGAGGTCTCCGCGAGGAAGATGTTGCGGCCTAGCACGGGCACATCAACACGTGTGTCTCAGCTCCCGAATGGGGCCGTGCGTGTAGAGAGAAGAGAGCGTCGCACCGTAAAAGTTGAACATGTCCTTGATCCAGTGGGAGTGAGTCAAGGAGGAGCCGCGCGAAATGGGCAGCGCGTGGAAGACGCCCATGGGGTTCCGGCTGTAGTTGACGAGCGCGTTGAAGAACGGCGTGTCGTACCTGGACTGCACGCCTTGTACGATGGAGAGGTGCAGCTCCTGCGGCAGGCGCGGTTGGGTGAGGAAAGGCGCAGACGTGCGGCGACGCCCGGGCGATGGATGCAGAGGACCGCACCTGGGCGTCGTTGGACTCGTTGTAGAAGACGCGGTTGAATTGGTTGTTGTGAGTGAGGGCCACCCGCTCGACCGGCAGATCGCTGAAGCAGAAGATGTCCAGCTCGGGCCTGGAGAGGTCAATCAATGCATGGGCGGTGGCATTAGACTTTGATTGGCCTCTGAAGAAAGCAAACCATTGGTTGGCTCACGCCACGGCCAAGCGGGGTCGCACCTTATCTCCTTGACGATTTGGGCCAACAGCATGGTGCGCGTCTCCTGGTGAGTCAGCGAGTGCTCATCCTTGCCCAGGCTACTGTGGCGTTGCGGGACATACACCACACACACACAGAGAGAGAGAGAGAGAGAGAGAAAGAGGTGAGTCGTGCAGGCCGCGGTGGCGCTGATCCAGCAGGAAGGCGGTACCCGCATTTGTGGAGGTAGGGCGAGGAGTGGAACACTGGATGGCCGTGGCCATTGGGTGCCTGGATCTGGAAGTTGCTTCGCACCACCACGCTTTGGATTGTGGTGTTGAACAAGATGGCGCAGATGGCATCCTCGAGCGAGGTTACGTTCTGCGCGTATACATACGCGCACGCCGTGGTCGGTCATATTATACCAGCAGCTGTTTGCGAGCGGGGCCGAACCACCACGCTGTAGGTGAAGCTGTCCGAGGAGGACCGTGCATCCTTGAGGGATTGGGCCAGGCCGTGCGATTCCTGTTCCACGCCCACGACGAGCACCTCGAAGTACCCGCGACAGTGGGTGGCGCTGTCCTCCTCCTGGAGAAGGCTGCTCGACTCGTCTTTCTCCTCCCACACCTGCGCCACGTCGAACGCCTTCCACCGGGACTGGCGGTACACCTGCCAGCACACATTTCAGATTATCAGATATTTATTTGTGAAAAAAATATTTAAAAGAAAATAAATAAAAATTAATTAATAGAAAAATATTTTAAACTGCATAATAATGAGAATGTGCACCTGATCGTTGATGGCAGGAGTGATGTGAGCAACAGCAGCGGCGAATCGCTGGTAGTGACCGTCCTCGAAGAGCTGAACCAGGTGGTGGAAGTTCTTGGTGCCCGGGAAGCCCCAAAAGTCCTCCACGTTGCGTAGCAGCTTGATGCGCGTCTCGATCTCCTTCTTGTGGTGCTCGTCGGGGCCCCTGATGGCCTTCAAGAGCGGGCTACACAAGTGGTTCAGCTCCACCCAGGTGTCGTCCCTCAGGCGCGCCGGGAAGAAGAATGACCCGAGCTGCGAAGAGGGCAGGAGCGACGCCGGCGAAGTCGCGGGCTGCGTCGAGGGCTCATCGTCCTGCTGCTTCTGGTGAAGCTTCCTGGGGAACTTGCGCACCAACGCGCTGAAGGTGTGCGAATGCTTCATGACTTTCTCCATCTCTCTTCGTCGTACGGACACTGAACAATTCAATTCAATTGTTTGTTAGGCTCTTTCTTCCCACGCACACTTCCTGAGCTGATATATATAGGCGTCGACAGCAACAGGCAGTTATGAGCCTCGCAATACTAGGCCACCACCGCCAAGCCCGCGGCCCAAGCCCGCAAACACGGAGCTACGCCGAGGCCCCGGCGAGCAGCTGGGACGTGTGGCCCAAGGCTCGACAAGACCAGGCATGAAGGGGTACGTCCTTGGCCGAAATTGAAATGAGCGTCTTGTTATTGTACATTGCACTTCTTCTTCTTGTTGTGCTCCTTCTCCTCTCCCGCTTGCTCTTGGCTCTTGCGCAGCACTTGTTCGATGCCCGCAACATTCACGCGCTGCGGATGCGAGGGCCAAGCGGTCAGCAACGACTGGTATGATTCCCCGACTGCTCTCACGCGTGAGGCCCGCAGGAGGTACCTGTTCGTGGTCGTAGCCGCTGATCTTCTCTCTTCGCTGGAACACCTCTTCGATCCATGCCTTGAGCATGTCCTGGCCAGGCAGAATGGGGAGTTAAGAAAGAAGCGCATGCGACCTACACACAAGAGAGGCAGAGAGGTCGAACCGATTGTGTGACACTTTCCATGTTGTGGCCGTCTCCATCGACTTCGATCAATTCCACGTTTGCCTCCTTGTTCGTCGCAACAATCTGCCGGCTTACGTCGATGCTAACGACAGAGTCTGCCATGCAACAAAGCGATCAACCTGGCGCACTCTCCTCCATCGTAGGGATAACCTCGCACCTTGCGTGCCGTGGGCGACGATGATGGGCAAGTCTGATGGAAGTGAGATGTCATCGACGCTGAGCATCACGGCAGGACACATCTGCACACAGCCAGCAGATGAGCACCACACAGCCGCAATCAAGTGCCCAAGGGCTCGGAGCGGTGCTACCAATACGGCCGGTCCGCGCCACAGACCCAGTCGCAGCAACTCGAGCAGCAGCGCCCCTCCCAGCGAACTGCCCACACACACGTCCGGCTTGAAGTCACCTTCTCCCGGAGACAAAGAGGTCAGGATAATGGTGGAGAAAGCAGGTGAGGGCGTGGAGGGAAGCGGTACGTAGGGTGGTACACTGGAGAAGGCGACAGCGGTCGTAGAAGGAGGTGTTGACCATATGCGGGCACGAGCAGTCGAAGCGCTGCATGAGGTACTGCGCCTTGTAGGATGTCGCCGGGTTCGCCCCGCCTCCGTGCATGTAAAGGACCTTGAGTGGAGACCGCTCCACCACCTCTTCCCCCTCCTGCCGCTCCATCGTTTTATTCTGTTTATTATGCGAAGAATTTTGTGATTCTATGAATATTTTTGCTGCCGTCCAAAAAAGGCGCCAACCCAACACAGCCACAGCACAAGAAACGCGATTCACAACAAGAGGAGATTGAGTAAAGACGTAATGTTTTCACCTTTCCAGCCCAATTCGTCACCCTCTCCTTTCGGACCTACGGCAACAACTGCCACGGGCATGGAATTCTCCTCGCCCATGAAGACTTCATTCACCGCATTTACGGCAACATCGGGGGCGGCATCGCCCATGGTGATGCAATCATCACCTGCTCGACATGACACGCCGAAGAAAATGACAATGACAACCACCAAGAGCGTCAAGAGGCAGAAGCTAATGGAAACATGCTTGCGAAAGGTCAAGGCAAACCGCAGCTCGCTGGTGTCGAGCATGCGAGCGGGTGGCCTCACCCCGGCCTCATTCAGAAGCGAAATTGGCAAGCTGATCAACTACGAATGGAGCACGATGGATAATGGCGCCGGGATGGGCGCACCACACCAATCGGCGATGCACCTGGCCGAAACGAATTACCAGGGGCTGGGGCTAGAGGAGTTGGAGGAGGCCGAGTACGCCGAAACCATCATCGCCCTCGAGCAGGCCTTTCTCGACGATCTGCGACATGAAGGTGTGACGCTACTTATCTATGACCACGCATCAAGCTCTGTCAGTCGCTAATACTATTATTCCATCTGCAGAGCAATCGCTGGTGAATCAGTACTTTGATGAAGTGAGGCGATTTGAGGAAGAGCAGATCCAAGGTGCGCACCTCTCAGTTTTGCTGTGACGCGCGTTCCATGGCTTGGCACTCACCCGTGCTGCTGCTGCTGTCCTTGTTGTTGACTCAATGAAAGACGCCATCGACCGATACGTGCCGGAGGAGGAGGGCGAGGAGGCCGTGTGGTGTCCCATCTGCAAGCGAGGCCAACTCAAGCAGAGCCACCGGATTATCTTCTGTTCGCACCAGCCTTGCGGCCTGCGATTAGACACCAAGGTCCTGCCCTCCCCGTCGCTGCCATGCGTTGCGAATGAATGGCTCACGGCCGCCGATCACTCCTCTTATCTGTTGTTACGACGCGTTCAGCAAGACGAGGTCGACCTGTCCTTCGTTCGCCAACGCCTGGGTGAAACAATCATGCAGCATTCGTACGTCGTTCACCGCTTCTTTGTGGTTAGTCGACCCGCGGCCGATCTGACCATACGTATGGCCCTCTGGCCTCTTCTTCCTCCAGCCAACGCTGCGGCGCCTGTCCCGGCTTCGCCCTGCGGCAGGAGCCCCTCTCTGGCACAGTGATGCTCTGCATGGCCTGCGAGGCCTGCCAGGCCCTCGACGTCGTGCTCTGAGCCACTGCGCTCCCTCCACTCTCTCTTGTAGTTACAGTTTTGCCCCTGCCCCTTCTCTTCTTGAGGGTTTCCGTCTTGTGTAAAGACGGCCCGTCCACCAATGAATTGCCGCTGCCGCGACTGACTGTCTCTCGACTTGTCGAGAGACCTCTCCCAGTTTGGGACACGTGTAATGCACGCCTGGCACACCCACGTGCGAGTTGCTCTGTTTTGGGCCACCTTTGCCTTTTAAGGGTTCCGGTGTGCTTGTAGCCCTCTCGGTCACTCCTTGCTCCTCTTCCTCAGGTTGGAAGAGCCAGCTCAGTGACACTGACACAGCTCACCCCTGGTACCCTCCCCCACTGGCGCTACAGGAAGATGTAGTGTGCCGACACTAAATCTGTGGTTTGGTTGTGCAGCCGCTAGAGCGTCCGTGAGCATGAGCACCAACGATCAACAACAGCACGATGACCCATTTGTTGCTTCGCCGCTGGACGACCACGAAGATGTGAAAGAAGCGGTTGAAGAGGCGATGGAAGAGCAGGAGCAAGAACAGGACGAGGGCAACGAGGAAGTGGTGGAGATGGAGCCCAAAGCGGAGGCTGAGATTAAAACTCAGGAGAAGGAGGAGGTGGAAGCGGAAGAAGAAGAAGAAGAAGAGGAGAAGCAAGAAATGGAGAATGGTGGCAGCCATGAAGAGCAGCTCGCCGGGCGAGAGGGTGAGAGCGACGGTCAGGAGGCTGCCGTAACGAACGCCGAAGGAGAGGAGCAGCAGGTGAAGAGTCATGAGAGCGAGGTTCCGGCAAACGTCAACCCGCTGTTCGGGAACCGCAGGCTCGAGGGGCTCATCGCCAAGCGTCCAAAGGCCGAAGAACTGCAACAGAAGGGCGTCCACCTCAACCCCGCCGTACGCACTCCCGTCCCTCTTGTACCCTTATCTGCTCTTGCCTACCTGCTGTCTCCCCTCACTGCGCGGACGTTCAGGTCAAGTCAAGGGACAGGAGCATGACCTTGGAGGCGCTCAACTTCTTCTTTGGCGGCAAGGCTGTGCGCGCAGTCACGGCTCGCTCCTCTCGGTTGGCCCAACCAGATAGCAACGGCGGCGGATTCGCTGGCGCGGCTGCTGCGGCGGCTGCCTCGGCCTCCGCAGAGGCCGTCGAAGAGAGCAATAATGACCACCCGCTGAGCGCCCCGGAAGGAGCCGACGAGACCGTGCCCTCTTCACCGTCGTCCGACGAGAAGGGCAAGGTCAAGCTCGACCTCGATGACAATCAGGGCGAAGGGGAGGCAACAACAGAGCAGCAGGAGCAAGCGCCGGCGGACTTAAGCGACAGTCATGGGTCAAAGAGGCTTCTCATCGTGGCGCAGGGTACGCGTGACGACATCCAGCCCTTCGTCGCCTTAGGTATCTATCCTCCGTCGCATGCCGCAATCGAATGAACTGGCGTTGTAGTTGTCACTCATCACTCGCCTGCCGAGGCCAGCCATCGGAATGATCGCCGCAGGGTGGGAAGTAGGGATGGCTACCCATGAGGTTCTGTCCGGCCTGGTCAAGGTTCGCCCCCAATCTCTCTCTCTCCCCTCGAAACGCGCCTTCGCGCATGGTTGGGTGACACCTCCTGCTGTGGGTGTCAAATTAAAGGAGCGAAGCCCACACATCAGCCTCTACTCGCTCAAGGGCGATCCCGCGACCATCGCCAGCGCGCCTCAGTTCATTAAGTCCTTCTACGAAGGAGGTACAGTCCATTTTCTGGAGGCACCTTTCGCCACTGGTCTATCTTGACTTGGCCGCTTACTGACCCGCGCTGGCTTCAGGCGTTCTGGACCAGACGCGGGTGCTGCTCGAGGAATCGAAGAAGTTCGCGGTTCCCAATTTCTATCTGACGTGGGACGCCGCCCTGCAGTTCAAGCCGAGCCTCATCCTCGCTGGCATCACCAGTCTCTCCGAATCGCTGGCTGTGGGCCAGAAGCTCCGCGTGCCCGTCGTGACGGGCTGCACCGTGCCGTTCTACCCGACCTACCAGTGGTCGCCGGTGGCCAGCCTTGCCAAGCCCCTCCCGCTCGGCCTCTTCAACTCCCTCGTCCACTGGGCCTCCTTCAAAGGCACGCTCTCCCCTAAATCACACGTTCCCAACCGATCCAGCGGCTGACAATCGCTCACCCGGCAGGTCTCTGGGCTTTCCTTGACGAGCCGATCAACACGTTCCGGGCCTCCCTCAACCTCGCCCCGCAACCACGCTACAACGTCGACGCCGCGCCCCTGTTGTGCCTTTTTAGCGAAACGGTACTGGCCGCACTTGGGGGTCACGCAACGGCCATCCTCATCAGCCGATCTCACGTCCCGGTCGGGCGCTGGGTCAGGTGGTGCCTCGTCCCAGGGACTGGCCGACTGACCTGCTCGAGATCACCGGTTACTGCAGCGTGCCCCAAACTGGATATGAACCCTCGCAGGTGGCGCGTCCCTTCTCCCGCTGCATAGAGCACGTTCAGGCCCATGTGAATCGCATCTCACACCTCCCGGTTCTTGCAACGTCGTCAACGCCGTGCAGGAGCTCGAAACATTTTTGAACGACGGGGCGCCGCCCATCTACATGGGCTTTGGCTTGATGCCACTCAGGAATGCCGCCGTACGCTACCGCCAGCTGCCTTCTAGTCTCACCATAACCCTTCCTCACACCCCCACTTGGTGAAGAAAATGGTCCTGGACTTTTGCGTGGTGCTGGCGAGGCTCAGGAGGCGAGGCGTGGTGCAGATGAGTTGGCCAGAGGACCGAGACAAGGTCGCCGAGGCCCTCACCAAACACGACCACGTGATCCTGCTTCCCGCTGACGTGCCCCACGACTGGCTCTTCCCGCGCTGTTCTGCCGTACGTGGGCCGCTTTCCTCCTTGGCCGTTTGCGCGAAGTCCCTTTTCAGGACGCTTAACACGCTCACAACGCGGCTTCGAACTGGCGGCGTCTGCTTGCATCATCAGATCGTTCACCATGGCGGCGCCGACACGACTGCCGCTGCGGTGCGGGCTGGGGTGCCGAGCGTCATCTTCCCTCTGCTCATGGACCAGCCCTTCTGGGCCAGCCGCGTACGCCACTTTCGCTTGATGTCCTGTCTGCCATCACTTATATACACAGAGGGAGACACACACGTCTCATTGCAAAAATGGCTCGTCAATTCGCAGATGGCGTCATTGGGTGTCGGTCCGCCGCAAGCGATTCCCTTGAAGGAGCTCTCCCGCCTCAACCTCCAGTCGCAGATCCTCTCCATCTCGGACGAAGGTCAGTCTGGCCCCGCAACGAACTGCGCGCCTGACGTCTGCTAAACTGTTGCTCGGCTGTCCTGCTTGCGGCACACAGTGGTGCTCAAGCGAGCGCGAGACCTGGCGGAGGGACTGAAGGAGGAGGCTGATGGCGTGGCCAACGCGGTGGCTTGGCTCGAGCGGTACGCGGGCTCGACCCTCCACCCTCACAACTACGGTGCACGCAAGCCCGCGGGCGAGGATGGCCACTTTGGTTGGCTGCCCGACAGCACGGTACGCCTCATACACCGCTCTTTACATGCCGGCACGTGGGCCGCACAGCTGACGGAGCGGTCATGCGTCTGTCTTTTCTATGCAGGTGTCGGCATGCACCGAGTGCAAGGCCCAGTTTTCGTTGTTGGTGAGGCGCCACCACTGCCGGCTGTGCGGCTTCATCTTCTGCTCCCAGTGCGTGACCAAGCAGCGTGGCCTGCTCAACCACCCGCGGAACCAGGCGCAGCTCGTGTGCCAGCAGTGCAATCCCTACGTCAGGCCGTCCCCCTCCGCCGCGGCCGCCGCCACCGTCGTCGGCCAGGCGTGAAAGGCAAGTTGGATTTGTGGCCAAGCGCAGTAGCTTTGCGGGCTTTACGTCTAAACAAACACATGTTTACACTACTTGTACAAGGAAAAGGAGAGGCTCGTTTGTCAGTTGATGAGGGGCGCCTGCTGCTCGTAGTCGTTTTCGAGGTCCCGCCTCTGGCGCAGCCGTCTTCGGTGCTGCGCCCGGTTGAAGCTGAAGATGCCGATTGCCAGCAGCACGGACGCGAGGGCGATCGCGCCTCCGCCGCCGACTAGCCACGCCCACCGTGGGAGGCCACCCCACTTGCCACCTGACGAACTGCACACAGCGGACGACGCCGCCGTGATGGTGAACGACGTGGCAAAGCGAGCCAACAACTGGCGCGTAGGTTGCTCGTCGACCAAAGTTGTCGACGTCGCGTTGGTGCTGTTGGGGGCACCGTCGACGATTTGCCAAACCTCGATGGCGCTGACGTGGCCGGGCTCCGCTGGCAGCGGACACTCAACCTCGGTAGAGCTGGCAGGGTCGACCGAGGCGAGGGACGACGACGAGTAGGTTGACAACGACGAGAACGACGAAGGAGTAGAAGGAGAAGAAGAGGTGAAATTGAAGATGAAGGTGCACTGATAAGTGAGAGTGGCGGACGTGGTGAGGTCGTTGCCAGAGATGATGACGTCAGCTCCTGGGCAGTGTTGCGCCGGGAGGGTGAAGTTGTGCACCACAGCCACTTCGGGAGCTGTCGGTGGCGTGACGGCAGTCAGCGCTCGCCCCTGCAAAAATGAAGTTGGTTGGAGGTGGTCAGGAGATGAGACAAAGCCCACCGAAGAGAGGACCATCATGAAACGAAGAGACGTACTTGGCCAAACAAGAAGAGGAACACGACAATACAGGAAATTGACGAGATAGGCAAAGAACGAGACATGGCGCTGCGGAGTGACAGGTGGTTCTCACTCTCTCTCACCGGTGTGTGTTGGCGTGCTGTCCCTAGGGCTGTCGGGGTTGCCCGAACCCAAGGGCACGCATCGTGAAAGTTGTTCTCGGGCGGTCCTTACTCGGCCGTTTCTCTCTCCTTTTAGTCGGTGTAGGACCCAAGGCTCTGCTTCTGGTTGGGCGCCCGATACACCAACCGAGTGGCAAGATCTTAGTTACGTGAAAAGAAACCTTCCCTTTTCACGCCACGCGACCATGGACCACGACCGCAACGCGAATCACGGGTGTCTCTATGTTGATGCGGTACTCTGTACAACCCCAACCCAAGGAGGGTGGGTCGATCATCATGTCTTGGTGGTGTCCGTTGTGTGTGCGAGTGGTGGGTGGAATGGCTGACGCGAACGGGCTCAGTCGTCGCCGAGATCCTTGAGCAGCAGGTCCTTGGCTTCGTTCACCTTCGACGCCACGTAGTCGCTGCCTCCGTTATCTGATCGCCACCAGGCAAAGATGATGAGAAAGGAAAAGGCGAGTAAGCTGCACTCGACTGCACGCACACATTATGACGCAGGTTCAGGCTCTCGGGCAATGCTGTATGTACCAGGGTGGTTAGCCAACATAATCCTCCTGTGGGCCAGCTTGATCTTCTCCTTCGACGCGCTTTGTCTGCACGTGCACGAGGCGAGCGGGTGAGCTCCTCTTTCCGGCCTGTCGCCACGTGAGGGCGGCGTACCGGACGCTGAGGATGAGAGCAGCCTCGGCGCGGGTCATTTCCGATTCGAAGCCGCCCGTGTAGTAAGACTTCATCCTTGACGGACCCTTGGGTATCACTACAGGCAGCAATAGTCAGCAGGAGGGGGGGGGGTCCAGCATGTAGCCGCAAATTGAAAATCATCGCGTGATGAAAATTAATCACGCACCACCCTTGGGGAGGTTGAAGTTGCCGGCCTTAAAATGCTTGTACGCGTTCACGGCCACACGCCCACCGATGGCTACTCCAGCGATCGCCACACCCGCTAAAAGAAGAGTAGCCTGCCGGGATGGGAGTTTTAAATTGATTGTTGCTCTCATGTATATCCACGTAGCTGTGCACAATCCTGACCGTCTTGAGTGATGCGCGTACCATTTGCACACAGATCGATGAGCGTCACCGCTTGTTCTTCTTCTAAGAAGACAATGGCCCAAAAGAAAAAGAAAATGAAAAAGAAAAAATAAGCCAGGGCTTTGTTTATTCATTCGGCCAAGATGAAAGACGTGGTGCACCTGGGTGTGCTTGCGTTGATTCTGCTGGCCGTTGCGCTGGTGCACTCTTCGCACGCGCAGGGGCCCTCCTGCTGCTTCCCACGCGCGTTCACGGCGAACTTCGAGCACTTTGCCGACGACGGCAGCTTCCAGGTCCGGCGTTACACTCTGCTTTCTCCCGATCTAACTAACTCTCGCCATATGGCAGGCTGTTGTCCGTTACTCGGAAGACTATGGCTTGCGTCTTGATTCGAGTCTGTGGGACCCCAAGGCCTTGGACTCCCGCGCCCGGCTCTACCTCCTCAAAGTAGCTCCCCTCCCCATTTCGCTTTCGTTTTTGTGGCACACCCAAAGAGCGAACAACCGAAAAACAATGCACACCGCTGATAAATGTATCGTGGCCGATGTGGTCAGACTGGCCACATGTACGCGTACAACGTGTCGACGAACAGGTGCGTGCACTACTCATGCCCATCGTGCTTCACGGTACCGTCTCCTTCTGCCACAAACCAGCTCTCGGTTGCTTCGTTCACCCTCACACGGTCCCGTTATGCTTGTTGTTGTCGTCGTCGTTTGCGCATTCAGCCATTCTGTACCGGGCAGGCGACCTCTTTCCGCTTTGCCGGAAACGTCACCATCGGCAGCCAAAACGCTCTGAAATGTACACGGCGCCTGAACAGCTTTGTGTGCTGCTCTGCGAGGACAATAATGTGAACGCGTGTGCGATTCGCTGTTTGTGTACAGGGGCGATCAGCGCTGGGGAGAACTACTACAGCGAAGTTACGGCCGTTATGTACAGGCCCGGACAGTGCATTCCCATCAACGAGCTCGTCATGTCCGGCATGTACAACGAAGCTGTTGCGTTCTTCTCCTCCCTCACCCAATTATCGCTCACTCGCACTTGCGGTACTGACATTCTCTCTGGCCTCTTGCTGCGTCGTGGTCTCTATTTCTCCACACACACACACACACACACACACACACACACACACACACACACACACACACACACACACACACACACACTCACACACAGGACACCGAATACTCAAATTCGTTCTTCTACAACGTGCGGATCTTTAGCTCTCTCGACAGCAGCTTCTTCAAGCCGCCGTCGGCCTGCAATTCCGTGCCGCTGCTTCAGACGAGGTCGGCCGCGCTGCGGCCTCAACACGTTCCTGCCGCCTTCCTCTCGCGCGAGGGTCTGACACAGCTGTTTGCAAGATGAGCGCTACCACGTAAAGACATAGTTCTCATCGCCACATTGAATCGACCACACGCTCCATGCGAGGATGAGACGGCAGCACCCTGCCCAATACAGAGACCAAACGCATACCTCAGATCAACGTAGCGGCGACATCCTTTGAATTTGAGCAGGAAGGTGCCAGATTAAGATTCTTATTTCCACCGAGTACAAAAACGAGGTGCGTGTCCCTTGGCGAAATAGGAGGCCAATCAGCGAAACGCTGTTGTGGTCGAGGTGTTCGGCGAACACGAAGCGAAGGGAGAATGCCCTTTTTGAGAGTTCGGGACGGGACATTCTCCGCCGCTGCGATAAACGAGAACCTCGGCAAGAGGCCGCATGGGTGGCGTATCGAGCCCAGTTGATGACTCCACCAGGCGAGAGATTGAAAAGCTGACGAAGTCCATCCTCGGCATCTTCACGAAGGAGTATGTGCTTCAGTACTTCAGGCCAAGACGGACGCCAAGGCTGCCGAGGAGGAGCGGCTGTACTGTCTAGAAGAACGAAAAAGCAGCAAGGACAACCTTCTCACTGGACACCTGGTCAAGGAGGGTGCCTGGCGTAAGAATTGGAAGAAGCGCCATTTTGTCGTTCGTCACGACTACTTTATCAACTATTTCGAGGTACATGCGCGCACCGCTCCTTGACAGGTGTGTTTGACGGATCTCTTGGAGGTTTCCGGAACGACACGCATACCAATTACATGGGCTGGCGGACTTACGAGCTTCGGCGTGGTCGTTGTCCAGCGGGAGGGCGGCAAACAGATGGGCACCATCGCGCCGGCTGGATACACGGTCAACACGGACCCCAACGAGTCCGGCCTAAAGCGCCTCCGCGATCTGGCCGAAAAGATGGGCATGGAAGTCTCGGCACTGCCCAAGCCCAAGGAGTATCCCCCCTTCACCATCGAACTCCATCACAACCGGAGACGCTGTTGGTACCTCACCTGTGCGAACGAGGAGGAATTCAAGAGGTGGTCCGAGCAATTTAAGGTGGGAACGTGCTCCTCCCCCACTACAGTCAAGAGTTTCAAGTTAATCGATATCTGTTGTTGTGGCTGTGGCTGTGGCTGTGTGGCATCTTGACAGGAGTGCTGCAGATTGGCGTACGGTCTGAAGAACCGGGAATTCTGCCACGAGCGCGCCTTCAAGAAGGCGATCGCTAAGACACGCAGAAAGCTGGGCCGTTGGGCCTGGTGGGGCTACGGTGGCTCCGAGGAGCAGATCCTCAGCGACCTCATCATGTCCGAGATTGAGTGGAACATCATGGGCGGTGTATACAACAAGATTACAGGCCCGTGGATGGTGCGCAGCATGGTCATCTCAGGCATCACCGCGACCCTGGTATGCTCCCATGAACACCTATCCATCCAACGATGTTCACATGGGCGTTACTTTTGCTGGCTGGTTGTTGTCCGAGGGTGTTTGTATATTTACAGGAAACGACAATCATGGCCGCTGTCGCACCGGCCTGGAAGGCGATGGAGGAGATGGTAGCAGCGCTGCGTCCCAAGGTGGAGCCCAAGCTCGCCCAGCTGGGTGGGTCACTTGGTGAGCTCGAGAATGATCTCATTGAAAAGATCAAGGACACTGTCCTGGACATTGTCAAGCCTGCCATCAAGGTTAGTCAACACCGCTTTCTTGACCCCTGCCAATCCAGGTCCCTTACACTCAGTGCTTGGGGGACAACGCTATTTGGAGCACATAGCCCCGCACTTGAAGGAACCAATCGACGTCCTCCGAGATCCACTGGCCGAATGCTTCAGTGACGCGCTGGGTATCTTTGAGGATAGGACCACCGATGACGAGGGCCTGGCCGATGAAGCTTGTAATCCCCTCCTTCAAGCTTGGTTGTGGTCCAAGAGGTCCTGTGTCGCCTGACAAACTGACTTGAAACGGGTGGGGGAACGTGTCTTCAGCGCGGGAGAAAGCGTTCCAGGGTTACAAGTATGTGCAATACAGTTGGGACATGTGGCACATAGTGCGGAAGATGGATGTGATGTACCCGCCCCTCCACAACCTGAGCGAGGTCTTCCCCGACATATATCCTTCATCGCTGGTGTGGCTCGTACGTATCAACTTTCTCGACAGTTTTTTCACCACCAATTACTCATCACCATCATCGTGATGACTCACCTAGGCGCGCGACGATGTCCGCCGCACGTTTGACAATGCCTTGTGGACGTTTGAGCAAAGGTGCATTGCAGAGATCAAGGAAGAGCCGCTGACGCCAGCGGCGATCAGCAAGATCCGTGGATCAGTCTCGCACGACTACAAGCACGACGCGCGCATGCAGCAACGCGAGACCCTCGTGGGCATGCTCAAGCTGTGCATCATGCCGCGCCTCTACTCGCTCGTCGGGGACCCATGCAAGTCGCTGATCGAGCCAATTACGTCATTCATACCCAAGGATATGCAGGACTTTGTGGATCCCGACGAGGTACGACCAGCTTGCACGCTGACAACGCTTCCTGTAGGGTTCTTTGATTCTAATGTTCTCCCCCCTCCCCGCAGTTGTTCGATCAGGTCCTTGAGGGCCTTGTTGATGAAACACTGGAGGCGGCGATCGGAAAAGGTCACAAGATATCTGCGAGCTCCTCCTCTGAGGAGGAGGACAGCTGATGTTCTGTCAGCTGTTGTTATGGAGCCTGGGCCCTCGCGCAACAAAACCAACGATGAGCGTCCTGCACACGGTTCTCGTGGGACACCGAGGTCATCGCCTCCTTAAGGACGATCTCGCCGATGGTCCTCACCGTCGCCTTCTAGATTCTTTAGAGGGTGTTGCCTGAGTCCATCTCTTCTCTCTTTTTGTTGCGCTTGGCGTTGTCGAGGACGTGAAAGGTTAGAAGGAAGCGAAGTAAAACTTTTTCTATTGCATTCCCTCTTTCCCTTCATCGGCACCGTTGGTGACCGTGCTCGTGCTCTTCATCTTGGCCGCGGTCGTGTGCAGGTTATACTTGGCGAAGGCGTGGTAATCCGACGTCACGCTCACTCCGCAGGCGCTCTTCAGAACACGCAAAAGACCAGCAGTGAACTTTCATCTGGCATCGCCGCCACCCAGCAGCAATAGGTGCGAACCTTGAAGATGTAGACGAGGACTACCTTGTGGGGCGACGACAGGTCGACCGTATGGATGGGCGGAACCTTTTCACCACATGCATCACACACGTCACGTCACAGCACACACCACACCACACACACGCATACACGCACACGCAGCGCTGTCCCTGTGAGACACGCAGCTGCTGGTCCAGCGAGAGGAGCAGAATGGAGGGCGGGAGCCACGTTACCGAAGCAGCGATCTGGGACACCACCGGCATCTTCTCCACGCGGTCGTTGTTGCGCTTATCAAACACCACGGCGAACTGCACGAGCAGGGAATGAGAGATGAAGCGCGTCGCCGTCACCTGAGTTGGGTAGCAGGGAGCTTTACGGCGCACCTTTGATGGAGCCTCGGTCTCGGGGAAGTGAGCGGGCATCAACGCCTGCGCCGTGGACACGATCTCGCCTTCGGTCGCCGCACACACTTGCTCGATGGGCACCAGCCGCTGGCACGCGTCACTACACGCGATCGTGTTGGGGCGTGAGCGCGCGAACACGTGTCACACGAGCAACGGTGGCGCGCAAAGAGTGGGCACCACCTGAGGGCCGCCTGGCGTGGGAAGTCGGGATCGGTGAAGATGCGGTGCGCGAACTCGACCGGCCGTATGCCGGAGCAGTTCACCGACACGAAGAACAGGCCACTGATCCCTGCGCCACGTGGCGTGGCATGGCGTGGCTGTCAGAGGTCGCGAGTCCAATGACAAGTGATCTGGTGCGACGCGGGGCCAAGCGCACCGCCAGAGTCGAAAATGTTGAAGAGCTTGGGCGCCCTTTCTCGCGTTTTGTCGCTCGCGTCTGCTGCGCCCTCGCTCGGCTTCGTGTCCCTGTTATCATCGCCACCATCGGCTACTGCGTTCGTGCTACTCGTGGCAGCATCTCCTCGTTTGCCTTCCTTTGCTTCTTCGATCACCGCATTCGGCTGGTTGAGTCGTTCGACTTCATCGGGATAGAACTTGCGTGCGTACTGGGCCCATGCGATGGTAAGGAGGTCGTCGCTACACGCACACGAGCGTTCTTCAACTGTACCAGAAAAGCGCACGTACGTGATGGAGGAGATGAAGGACTTGGGCGAGGGCGTGGTTCTCCCGGTGTACGGCGCAGGTCACCACGAAGCCGTGCCTCGCTTCGCCCCGGTTGAACAGCGTCGCATGCTTCTGTGGGGATAGAACCAGCCAAGCAAGGGACCCGAGTGGCGGCGGCTTTGCTCAGCCTCCCTGTTGAGCATTGGGGGGGGGGAGTGCCAGGTGCGGCACCTTGAGCGAGCTGCGGTCGAGTCGGGGACGCTTCGGCACCGGAGGCTGCTTCTCTTCGCACGTCTTCTTGCCAGCTGTTGACGTGGCCTCGTTAGGGCCAGCCTCGTTAGGGCGCTCTCTCTTCATGTTCGTCTGCGGCCTGCTGCCTGCGGCGGATCTTTTCCTTCTCGCTCCGGAGGAAAAGGTCCGGGTATGAAGGTGTTTTGGTGCCTTGACTCTTCCCTCGTTGTGTCAAACAAGAGAGATGTACGCCACGGAGGTGCACACGAGTGCAGTGCGGGAGGCCCATGTCTTCGACGTGGAGCGTCTCACCAGCTTCATGGTGCAGCAAATTCCCACCTTCGTGCCGCCTCTGCAGGTACGCCCCCTCCATCTATCTACGTGTGTGCAACTCGGGTCTTCGAGGGTCACTACTCATACGCGTGTTGCAATGACCCAAGGTGCGACAGTTCAAGCATGGCCAGTCGAACCCGACGTTCCTGCTGACCGATGGGAACGGCACCAAGTACGTGCTGCGCAAGAAGCCGCCCGGCAAGCTCCTCTCCTCTGCCCACATGGTGCCCACACCTCTGCTCCTTGCTCCGTCTGGATGGCCATGTTTCTCATGTCCTCACTCTTCTGTGTTTATGTGGTGCTTCTTTCGACGTGAAGGTGGAGCGTGAGTACATGGTGATGAAAGCGTTGAAGCAGGTGGACTTCCCAGTGCCCGACCTGCTGGCCTTCACCGCCGACTCCAACGTTATCGGGACCCCCTTCTACATCATGCAGTTTGTCACGTACGTTCCGTACTTTGTCCCTGTGGCATGAACACACGCATACGCACACGCACACGCACAGATGTGCTGCGTAAGTACTAGTACTCACAACCACGCTGGTATATATGTTATAGAGGTCGCATCTTTACCGACCCCGCCTTGCCTGGTGTGCCGCCTGAAGAACGGGCTGCCCTCTTCAAGTACTCACACAGCCCACTCAGCTACAAAGACCTCTCGCCTCACTGCCTCTGTGCTTGCGTGGCCAGGGAGTTCATTCGAGTGGTGGCATTTCTGCACTCGGTCGACTACAAGAAGGTCGGCCTTGGTGCCTACGGCAAGGAGGGCTCCTACTACGCGCGCCAAGTACCCACCTCAACAAAGGCGACGCAGAATGGGCCAAAATACTCTGCTCATCATCAGGTCTCTTGTGTGTTGTGTTGTGTTGTGTTGTGTTGGCGCGTGCTCAAAAGGTAGCTACATGGACTCGTCAATACCGAGCCTCGGCCACGGAAGAGGTGCCCGCCATCGAGAACCTCATCACCTGGCTTTCGCGCAACGTGCCCGAAGAGCGAGCCGGTGACTGCACCATCGTCCACGGCGATATCAAGTTCGACAACGGTACACACACACACACACACACACACACACACACACACACACACACACACACACACACACACTGCACAATCGATCGCATGTCACTGTGTGTGCTGCTCGAGATTGACCGAAGTACGGTGTCGTGGCGTTGCTCTTGTACACAGTCATTTTCCATCCCACCGAGCCACGCATCATCGCAGTGCTCGATTGGGAGCTGTCCACGCTGGGCCATCCTTTGGCAGATGTGGCCTACTCATGCCTGCCCTACAACGTCGACCTCCCCGGGAACTCGCTCGTAAACAAAGACATGAGTGGTACCCACGTGTACTGTGTGTGTGTGTGTGTGTGTGTGTGTGTGTGTGTGTGTGTGTGTGTGTGTGTGTGTGTGTGTGTGTTATGTGCCTGTGCGATATCACTTTGATTGCGCCGTACTCACCCCCCGCGTATGTATAGGAATTCCTTCGCAAGAAGAATACGTCAAGCAGTACTGCCAGCACATGGGCCGTACCTTCCCGATCCCCAAGTGGCACTTCTATGTTGCCTTCTCGGCCTTCCGCCTGGCGGGCATCGCCCAGGGGGTGTATAAGAGGTTAAATACCCTCCCTCTCCCGACGTCTACCGCCCTCCCTCACAAAAAGCGATTGCGAGTGAATCCAGGTTTTTGCAGGGGAACGCATCCTCCACGACCGCTGGCGTGTACGGGGCCGTGGCCAGGATGCTCGCGGAGGCCGCCTGGGCCCTTGTGGAGGCCGAGGAGGCCAAGCTCGCGGCGAGCGTCGCGCCGCATGCGAAGCGCATCAGCAATCCCGCCGGGCGAGTGTCGGCGATGGAGGAGATCATGGCCTCTCTCCCCGAGCCTCGCTGGGAGCCCGTGTCGGAGAGGAGCGTGGCCTTGCAGAAGCAGCTGTGGCGGTTCCTCGTGGACAACGTCTTCCCCATCGAACGACAGGTCCACGACGAAATCAACCAGCCGGGCAACCGGTGGAAGGTGCGCCATCACCACAGGGTCCCCATGTCTAAGAGATTGATTGGCCAACACGAGCCGAGAGCTGAGCGCCACCGACCTCCCCAGATTCCGCCCGTGATCGAAACGCTTAAGGCCAAGGCCAAGCGGGAGGGGCTGTGGAATCTGTTCTTGCCCGACCGCGCTCATGGCGGCGCTGGACTGAGGTATGCAGTTCGCACACGCACATGCACACCACACCCGTTTGGTTGAGCGCTTAGCGTTTGAACCCTAGCAACTCCGAGTACGCGCCGTTGGCCGAGCTGATGGGCTACTCACCGCATCTGGCCCCCGAGATCTTCAACTGCAACGCGCCCGACACGGGCAACATGGAGCTCCTGGCGCACTTTGGCACCGACCAGCAGAAGAAGCAGTGGCTCGCGCCGCTCCTCACCGGCGAAATCAGGTGAGCAACCACGCTCTCTCCTTTCGTCCCCAAGTTTTCGGTGGACGTTA